>JABUQX010078565.1:0-7500 GCA_015478945.1 Trachelipus rathkii
GAGAGAGATGGTTGGGGTGCGGATAGTGAAAAATAGCGGATATTCGCATTTGCGGATGCGGATGCGGATATCCGCTACACCTCTAGTCCTAATGTAACATAACAAAATCAAATATTGTAAATAATATTCATTTCTTGAAAGAAACAAGAAAAATAAGTGACAATTGGGATAAGATATGGATAAACCTTTTAGGTGTTGTGGACCAATGAAAGTGGGAAAAATGACGAAGGCGGAATGGGTCCAGTTTTGGACAATACAATGTAGATATGCAACGAGATTGCGGGTATGGCGACGGAAAATTGCAGATGGGAGGAGGGTCGCGTGACATATAGGGGCTGTGAGTGATGTTATTGTGGCCAATACGGAGGAGTGCAAGTATTACCTCGTGTAAGCATTTTCGTCGGTGAGAGAAAGACCACTCAACAATGTTCAGCTTTATATTCTAAGTTTCGCTCCCCGGTCATCATTCCTCCAGTACTCTTGCCAATAAGATCGAAAGCCTTGACGGAGAGCAAGATAGTAATCAGTTGATGGGTGGCGGCCTTGTCGAATGGCATCCAGGAGGTACCAGGAACAGCTCTGAAAGGAAGAGGCGGTCATTTTGGCCTCTCTATCGACGATTTCATTGCAGTCACCCCCAACAATGAGAGGGTCTAACATAGTATGAAATATTTCTTACGGAGTGGAGCAGCCGAAGAAATTGTTGTACAGCGGACAACATTTTGTTTTTATGAATAAGGGGTTTTAAGCACCTTGAACAAGCAGAGCTAATCTGAATAAATGATATAAGAGGGGTCTTGGTTAAGGAATAGAATTTGGGAAAGGGCTATCATTATAGCCATTAATTCTGCAGTAAAAATTGAAGCATGAGGGGGGAGGGTATGAGAGATTATATATTAGATATATATATATATATATATAATATATATATATATATGATATATATATGATTATATAAATATATATAATTATATATATATATATATAATATATGGTTCGATTAGGCGTCGCCTGCGGTGGCGAAAACTGCCAGCCAATCTCCCGGAGAAGAACTCTTCAAGACGAAGTCACTTCTACCCCGGGGGGGGAAGCTACAAGAACGCTCAACATCCCCCCCTCCACCAGGAGGGACATTGTCGACAGGATCCGGACGGGCGCCGGGACAACAGGTCGGAGATATCTTTGTTTTTCTAACACCTTTATCTTACTTCTTAACAACACTCCAATCTTCTTTTCTGGCTGTTCTCTTTCTTGCGATGGACCTACTTCTTCTTCGTCCCGGTGATCGTCGAGAAAATTCCAGGTCCGTTTATAGATTTTATTGCCTCCATATGCCAACTAATAGTAGGACTAAACAGCGTCCAATGCAAAAGCTGTCTCGGGTGGGTTCACCTGACCTGCTCCCCATTCCAAAAGCACCCCAGAGATAACATAGGCTATTTCTGCGCAATATGCAAACCTCCCACTAGTATTCAAAACCCCCCCCTCCCCAAAACTAACCCCCCAACTCTCAATAACTACAATTATAATTATAGAATGGCTAACAATAATCTACAGAATAAACCACTTCCCTTAAAAAAGAACATAAATATCCATATAGCCATCGATTCAGAAGCTGTCTCCCCAAAATACCCCACTCCCCACTTTTTACGGTTATGATGCTATCTATTTTATCCCCTTTCCAAACTCCTCAACACTCCTTCCTAACACTGAATCCAGAAACAACATTACTTACCACAACACAACCCCCGACACCTCCACGCTATTACCAACGCCCTAATAAAATCCCAATCCTGTTTCATCCTCCTGAACAAGACCACCTATAATATCATAAATCTCTATATTCGCCACCCACTTCCCCAAACCCCCCTCCCAAAGTAACCTCACTCCCCCTAACACACCCTTATCCACATACCCAAACCTCATCCTCGGAGGAGACCTTTAATGGCTCGACCACACTGCCGGGTACATAAAGGACTTACCCCACCTCGAATCCCCGAGGCCAATCATATCCTTAACGAAACTGAGAATCCCTAAATATCCTTATTTCAAAACAACTCCCCACCCGAATCCCTCCCCAAGCCAAACCAATCCAACTTCCCCAAGACGTCACAATTTTGGTTCCCTCTCTCTTGCACCATTTACATTACTTGGGACAACCAACATTACTGCCTACAATCGGACACCTTCCTAATTCTAGTTCCCTAAACTCCCCCATCAACCCCCCCAAAAAAAAAATAACTAATAGCATACACTAACTACAAAAAGAGCAACTGGCCCGAATATACTAATTATATTGAAACTCACAATAACCCAACACAAATCCACGACATAACATCCCTTCTCACCTCCATCACTCACTTAAACAAAACATTAAATCTGCAAACCTTCACATACCCAAGGGACACAGAAAATCAACAACCCAAACTAAACCCGAACATCAGCCAACTCATAACATAGAAACTCCCTCCGAAAACTCATCCATATACCCCCACATCTCTAACCAAATGACAAACCTAAACACCCAAATCACTAAACCGTCCAATAACGCACCACACTACTAAAAAATTCTCTGAAACCGTCCAACAAAACTCTCACCAAAAGACAATAAGCAATGACCTGGCAAGTTGTATAAAAGTTAAATAATTCACCTCGAACCTGTGGAAGCCGCCCGTGGGCGGCGGCCGCTTCCTGGAAGCAGTGTAGCCCGTCCATTAAGTGGCCAGGGGCAGAGAGTATAGGTAATAGGTATATATATCATATAATATATATAATATAATATATATATATATATATAATATATATATATAGCTAAATATATATTATATAATATAATATATATATTTACAGTTGATCACTACCCACTTAATGGGCAAAGCCTGATCAAAGGAGAGGGTTGGGTTCAGCCAACAAAAGTTCACTATCGTAACTCAAATACACGCAGATGAGCACAGACCAGGCTTTAGAAGTGCGAAGGTAATTGAATTCAGCAGGAACACAGAAAGATGGAAGAGAATTCCCCAGATCAGCGGTGGCAGGAAAGAAAGAAGCCCAGCCGGCAGCGAACTAGCCTGGAGTGGCGTAATTTCCGACACAATTACTCTGTGCAACACAATACTCCTTGTGCTACCGAGGCGTCGTAAAGGTTAGTGACGCCAAGTGGTAAAGTGCCCTCGAGAACTAGCCGCTGCGGTAAATATAGAAAAATTGCGGTGGGTGTAAGAGAGAATTAAAGGTAACGATAGAGAGTCCGTGACTGGAAGTAAACAGAACAGTTTATAAATCTTTTTTTGTCCTTTGACTCGACCCATCCAAAAGACTAGTGAAACAAGAGCCCCCTCACCAAAAAAAAAAAAAAAAAAGAATATGTGAGCAGAACCAACATAGACACAGATGAGATCCCGTTGAATAGGCTGAGTAACTGAGAGAGAAAATAAGTCCCTAGCTAAACAAAATCGCCAGTTTCTATGAGGCACCCTAGCAAACCATGTGAGTGAGGTTTCCAAACATTTTTTTTGTTTATGTTAAGCCAAAGAATGTTTAATTGTCAACAGGAGAGACGAGAGAACCGTCGGAAAGAGATACGAAAGTTCGAAGGTGTCCTAGAGAGGGGATTTTGTAGAGTTGGTGTTTTTAAAGAAATTTAATGTCAACAAGGTTGAGGTATACTATAATAGTATATTATAATATATATATAAATATATATATATAGATATATATATAATATAATATTAAAAATATAAATATTAAAGATATTTAAAGATACAGTATTAAAGATATATATATAAAGATAGTAGCATTAAATACTATATCATTTATATATATATATATATATATGATATATATATATATATAGATATAGTATAAAGATATAGTGTTATATACACAATATATATAACATATATATTTAGAAATTTATGAAACATATATATTATAAACCTGTTAGATAATAGTTTATTAAGTAATGATGTATATATATGCTATGGATGTATTTTTCATATACAATATATAATATATAATATATATATCTATATATAATAATATATATATAATATATATATATTAAAGGGTAATATATACATATAATATATATATATATATTATGTAATAATACTCTTTTATAAATCATGTAGCTATATATTAATTCTACTCATTTGTTCTTCGATTTATATATATATAAATTTAAAGGTAATATATACCCTATATCTCTCTACCTACATCTAATCCTATAATATGTAACTAAGATGTTGACGAAGTATATATATATAATATAGTAATATATTTAATATAACATTATATGAATATATATATATTATATATATATAAATATATTATATATATAATTATATAAATATTATATAATATATATATATACTATTATATATATAGTATATATATATGTATAATATATAATGTCATAGTGATATAATATATATATTTAATATATATATTATATAATATATATTATATATACTGTATATATAATATTATATATATATATATTATATCTATATATATATATTAAATATATATATATAATATATATAGTATATATATATATATATTATATATATAGTATATTATAATATAAAATATTATATATATATATATAATATTTATTAATATATTATATATATATAACTAATATATATATATATATATATATATAGTATATATAAATATATATATATATATAATAATAGTATATATATATATATATATATATATATATATATATATATATATATATATATAATGATATAGAGCGAGAGAGAGAGAGAAGAGAGAGTAAGATGTACAGGGAGAAAAATCATTAATGAAAAAGTAGGATAATAAACGTAGAGATAAGACATGGGAAAAAATCTTGGATGACCCACTCACTTTGACAGAAAAAAGAAAAAGAAGTCGTCCCATTAACAACAGCCGATATTGAGCGATTTGAAGAAAACTAGACATAAGTAAGGAAAGAGAAGGAGGAAATCCAAAAGGAAGAGAGCTTTTAGGAGCATGTGGACTGCGGTGCCATACCCAGTCAAATCTTTTCTGGATATGACAAGCGACACCACGCAAGTAATCCCGTAGTTCCCAATGGCGAAAACCAACTAAATCAGTAAGATAGGAAAGTAGAGTCGGCTAGTAGATTTAAACGGCCGAAAGCCATACTGGTGATTAGAAAGAAGTGAAATGAGATTCCAGAATTGATCTAAGAAATGAGATTGAGAAGGGTCTCAAAGATTTTAGATAGAAACAGATATAGCTATAGACGATAGTGTAAAAGTTATCAGAGCGGCTTCCTTTTTTCGGAATAGGTTGGACATGTGCGTGCTTCCAACACCGAGAAAAAGTGCTAGTATTGAGACATTGAGAGTATAGTTGAATGAGGGGCGGGGATAGCACGGAAGCACCCCTCCTCAAAACTTGGGAAGGAATGCCATCTGGGTCACCCGCCTTCCTAACTTTCATAGATTTCAGAGGCCCATGCATCCTAGGAACAAGTCATTTAAGTTAAAATTTTACCCCCTCATTTTAGGGAGTTCTAATTATCGCATCAACACCAAACTTGCTACCCCTATAGCTGGTGATGTCACCTTTACGAAGCCGAGGTTTCACACTCCTATGCTACCCCTGGGGGGTGCTTAGCCCCTAAACTTGGATATGGCCGTAGCTTAGGAGGAAAATAAATAGCCGGCAGGATTCGATTAAGTAATTGGAGTTAGAGAAGAAAACGAAGCCTCATTTGCCTCATGAGCCTCTTGAACTCATGAGCCGAAATAATGAGTCGGAGCCGGAGACGCAGCCGGGGCCGGAGTTGAAATCTGCCTACAAACATATAATAGGCCAAATAAGATGTCTTTTATATACTTATAAACTCGTAGAATCTGTTTGAGAGCTTCAGAATCCTCAGGGTAGTATGAACTCCTCCAGGAGGGTGTCCCAGAAGGAGAAAGAGAAAACGCACAGAGTGCGTAAAGGAGGAAGATGGAGGAAGGATGAAGAAGGAATAAGAAGTTGGAGACTGTGAAGAATCATATTTTTAGTACAGCGTTTTGTTCATGTATCATCGAGTAATATTAGTTATGCTATACTTAGCATCTGATGGTAGCCAAAACTTTGTTATGTCAGTATTTATTGGTAGTTCAATATGATAGTACGGCTATGATATGATAAATTTTGTCAGGTTTTGTTAAATTTTGCTATGTTAATGTTAAATTAACATTGATATGTTGCAGATGCGTAAGAAAAGTAGGAAAAGGTTAAGTACTGTTGGGTAATGTTAGCTTATTTATCATTGATATGTAGGGAACTTTGACAATGTTGACAATTTATTCGTACTTAGGGTGTGTTAGATTTGCTTTGATACACTATGTACTTAGTTCGTTTACTGTTGTGTTAAGTTTATTGATAAGTTAAAACTTTATTTAGGCTGTAAATAAAGAAAAAAGATTTAGCGAAGCAAGTTAAAATTTTTTTAATAAATTTTTGTTATGTTCACATAAAGAACTTATTTTTATATTGTATTAATAATAAGGTTTCTGTATGTGATGTTAATAACATTTTTTTCCATATTCTGTTTTGGTAATGTAAAGAATAGTTAGAGATTGCTATGTTAACATCTGCTGATAAGTTGAAAACTTTGCTATGTTAGCAGTTTACTCTTATGTAAGGTATGATACGTTATGTTCATAGTTCAGGTAATGTCATACTAGCCTTATTGATGTTAATAAAGATTAATATAGATAAGCATAATAGATGTCATATAATGATAAATTTTTTTTAGAAATTGTTAAATTAACAATTTATAGATAATTTAAATTTTATGTTTATAAGCATAAAAATGATTAAAACATTTAGTAAAAATAAAAAAAAATATTAATAAATTTTATGCTATGCCCATACAAAGAATTTATTTAGGTACTTAGACAAAAACGAAGTTTGAATGTGACTTTAATCAATTGATCAATAAATCACGTATGAAGGTTTGGTTGGGGTATTGATTTACAGGTTAATTGATCTATTGACTAACTGATTTTTTTTACATTATAAATGTGAAAAGAATAAAACATTTAGTGAAAACAAACAAATTTAAACAAATTTTGTTTTGTTCATACCAAAAACTTATTTTTATGTAATATTAATAGTAATGTTTGTGTTGTTAGTAATATTTTTATTACAGATTTTGTTTTGGTGATGTAAAATATTGTTAAAGGTTGTTATGTTGACAGTTATTAATCAGTTAAAAACTTGGTAATGATAGTTTTTATTTGTTCATTATGATGTATATGTGTTAGGTTTTGAAATGTTATAGATATGTTAGTCATGTTATGATACGTTATGTTCTTAGTTCAGGTAATGTTATGCTAGCATTATTGATGTTCAAACTTTATTATATTAGCAGTTTATTCATACGTAAGGTATTTAGTTTTTTATGATATGATCTGTTCTTAGTACAGGTAATGTTATATTAGCTTTATTGATGAGTTTAAACTCGATTATGTTATC
>JABUQX010078565.1:12500-22500 GCA_015478945.1 Trachelipus rathkii
AGATACCAAACTCGCCTCTTGTAACATAAACAATAAATAATAATGCAAACCACAGGGTAGAAAAGCTTATGCATTGAAAGCGATATATACATAAATATATATATATATATATATATATAATATATATATTATATATATATATATATAATATATATATATATATATATATATACATATAAATAATGGAGGAATTTCTATTGGCGAGGTAGATAAACTGCTCTAGGCCCTTGGTCACGCACCTGAAGGAGGTTCAGGCCTTTTTTGCTAAGATGTGCAGTCAAATACTTAAAGTGATTTTTTTAAAAGATTTATTAAAATATTTAAACTATGTGGTAAAGTTTTCTAAAATATTTTAAAATATGTTGCAAGGTTGTTCACACTGTAAAGTTCTTTGTATACTTATCTAAATCTGAATGAATATGAAGACCTTGGTCTGTAAGAGTTTAGACTGGGATATGGTAGATTTTGTAGCTAGCTGTATAGTTCTGTGATAATTTACTGCGGAAATGTGGGTTGATCAGAATAAATAAATCAATTATATATATATATATATATATATATATATAGTTTGCAATATATAATAATATAATAATATATATTAATAATATATATATAACTATATAATATATATATATATATAATTATATATTAATAAATATATATATATATATATATATATTATATATATATATATATATATATATATATATAATATATATATATTATATATTATATATATATATATATATGAATTGTTTCTCACGCTTTATTTCTGCATGAGAGAGAGAGAGAGAGAGAGAGAGAGAGAGAGAGAGAAGAGAGAGAAGAGGAGAGAGAGAGAGAGAAGAGAGAGAGAGAGAGAGAGAGAGAGAGAGAGAGAGAGAGAGAGAGAGAGAGAGAGAGAGAGAGAGAGAGAGAGAGAGAGGAAATATTTTTGTCAATGTTTTGCTCCTAAATTGTCTGATTTGGTTGGTTGCACATTTTTGACCTCATCACAGCTGTTATTTTAATCATATTGATAACTCGGAGTGTGCAGTTTGCTTAACAGAAGTGTTTCTCTTTTTTCATGGTGGCGTACATTCTATTCTATTTATCCTTAACAAAAACTAGTAAATCTGGGATTATTTCATCTCGGAATCATGCAGAACTATTCTCTGTGAAATTAAAAACACTTCTTCGAAAAAGCGAAATTAATTTACTGGTTCCTCTTCCCAACACTATTACTGTTATTTTTCTTAAAATATCAACTCACACTTTGGTTCATCATCTTTCCCTCATTTAGTTTCTTTAGAAGGCACAAAAGTTCTTTTAATTTATTCTAAATCTGAACTTTTCTCACATATCTTCGATTTCATTTCCACTTTGAATGATTTCAATTCTATCCCTCCTTCTTCATGACTAACATTTTAATTTATTTTAAAAAAAAAATTGTTTTTGTTCCGTAGGTTCCCAAATTTGATACCTACAAACTCACATCTTGCCTTACTAAACTATTTCGTCTCTGTCTTCAACTTCAACCTTTCCTCTTGCCGAAATCATTAGATTGAAAAGTTTAAGTCCTTAATCTAACGATATTTAACAAAGCTTATCATAACCTTGCCTTGCTAACCCTACCGCAATCGTTCTTTAGGAGATACAGCCCTAACCTATCAATATATATATATATATATATATACTATATATTAATAATATATAATAATAATATATATATATATATAATATATATATATCTATTATATATATATGAATATAAATTTTAATCAGTAAGATATATATATATATATATTATATATATAATATAATATATATATTATATAATATATATATATTAATATAATATATATATATATCATACCTGAGATATTACTCATATATATATATTATATAATATATATATATATAATAAAATTATATAACTATATATATTAATAATATATATATATATATATATTATTTTCAAATATCATCAGTTCACTACTATAACATTAACACAGGTAGCAACATACCATCAGCAAAAACTCAAGCGCACTTAACACTTTAAACTCCTTTTACATCTACAAAGAATTTATTTAAATATATATATATATATATATATATATATATATATATATAATATATAATATAGATATAAATATAAATATTAAGTATATATATATATATAAATATATATAATACATATAGTATATATATATTAATTAATATTATTATTTATTATTATTTATTATTCAAGCAAACACAGATACAAAAGTTGATCACAAGAAAATGCGTACAATAGTTATAAAATCATGTGGTCATAAGCAATAACATGCTTTTTGAATATACAACGAATTAAGACTTATAACAAATTTAACTTTTCAGTGCCAAAGACAGATCTTAAACATAATGCTATGTGCTCGATGTCCTAGTGCCCAACGGCAATGTTATTCCTCAAAGATAATAGCAAAAACGTAACACTTTGCTTATGCTATTCAGCCTGCCAAAAGGAGTCTGAGGTAACAGTTGGTCAACCCATACTGTAACCGCATAAGCCATCATGTTCATTCCTTATGTGGCAAAACCATCATATTTCTACACGACATAACCATCATAAAAGAACAGCAATTACAAAAAGTCTTAAATACTTTTTGTTCAATAGTCAAAATATCCAAATCCCTATACAGATCCACAGTGTGCTCATAACATTCTAACTATTGCATTCTGCTTGGTCCGCAGAGGAGAAACTGTCGCAGGAGGCGAACTACCCCACACAACCAGGTGAAGCAGAAGCTGTGGGTACACAAAAGAAAAATACAGTATCCTGAGTACAGACAACGGCAAATACTTCCTCAATAACCATATCAATCCCTGATAATAGGAAAGTTTTCTAACAATACTCTTAACTAAATGTTGTTCAAGCTTATCAATTCTCAACATCTGTTAACATAAATATCACATGGTAAATGACAGCCCATGCATTGAAAGAATCATAAAATTTTGTCTACCTACATTCAGCACAGTCCTATTCTTTATTAAACAGTCCGAAATCACCACCAGGTCCGCATTTACGAGGGCCGATACACACCTTTCGTTATCTCCAGCTCTATACAAGACCGTATCATCGACAAATAATACCAAGTGTGTCAGAACATATTGAAGGTTGTTAATATAAACAAAAAAGAATAAGGGTCCAAACACATATCCTTGAGGAACATCATGTCTGATCACACGTAGGACGAACTTCATGTATAAGCATATTAGTTTCTCCGTATTGCTTCTTGAATCATAAATTAAATCTTTCAATTTCTGAATAATTTTTATTTTCACTACTGTAAATATTTTCACTTTCTTTGATAAATTTTTTTATTTGAGTGAAGTTCATCTAAGAGTCTCTAAACGATATCAACTTGAGAATCGATATCTAGAAGCATTTTTTTTTCGTTTCGCTTACGAGTTATTGCAACTAGTATGCCTGTGGGATAATTTATTTTACTTAATCAGTTTTTCAAAAATTTTATTAAAATTTGGCAGGACCAAGATGGGTCTGTAATTATCGAGACACAATCTGTCACCCTTCTTGTATATTGGGACCACACGTGCAATCAATCTTAAGAGAGTCCGGATAACACCCCTCAAGAACACACTTATTAAAAATATCAGCAAGTAAGGGCGAAATGAGCCCTGATACCTTCTTCAGGACCGAAATATTTACGTCATTATGGATCATGTCTTATTCTTTTATTGGAACAAAATAAAAACTTCTCTCATTAATAGGTACACTATCCAAAGGGCTTCCATATCCCTGTGGTAGGTTCTCCTTAATTTTAGCAGGTACATTTATAAAATATGTAAAGGCCTAAATTATAGTTTACCGAAAAATGAAAATTTACTACAGAAGCAAATAGAAATTGAAACTTTAAACAACGATATATTACTTCATGAGAGAAAAGGAGATATAACTATAATCGACAACGAGACATTTAAAACTAAACTAAATATTTTGGTTCTCACATTCACTAAGAACAACATTAAACAGCTTTCCCAGTGCCGACAAAGAAGCCTATTTTTTATCTCTATAGACCCAATAACTGAAATAGGGATTAAAATGCCTGATAAGGGAGGAGGAGTTGTTATTCTTAATAAGGAAGATTATGTGTAAAAACTTAAAAATATAATTTCTGATAAATCAAAATTTAAACAATGTCTAAATATTAAAAGCGATGATCTGAAAAAAATCAATTAATGCTTTATCTCGCCAAATTACGGACAATAATATTAATTAAAAATTCGAAGAATCGGTTCTTACTTGAACGATCATTTATATGGTCTTAGAAAAATTCACACTCCTTAAGAAATATCATAAACATGCGCGGAACTGTAAATCACGACATTGCACAATATTTAAATGACATTATCTGTCCGTACATTGACTCCAGTAATATGGTTAAAAGTTGATAAATGATTAACTCTTTAAAATTAATATTGAGGAAATTTAACACCCAATGACAAGATTTATTCTTTAGATGTTGAAAGCTTATTCACGAAAGCGTACCTGTAAATTATTCAATGCGCTAATATCGGTTACGGCTTACAATATTTGTAAATTAAAATAAACATAATCTGTTTTAAATTTTTTTTTCCAATGCACTACTTTGACTCCTTTTGAATTCGATGAAAAACAGTAAAGTTCAGGTGGATTGGTGTTCCATGGTTTTCCGCCGCTTGGAGACCCAACGTTCGCTGACTTCTACATGTCGCATATTGAAAATTTAGTATTAAGCAAATATAAATCTTTCAATCCCAGACTATATATACGATATGTTGATGACACCTTCGTGGTCTTCGAAAATAATAAACATATTTCGCTCCTAATTCATGCACTCCAAAATTTAAGTATCGTAAATTTTACTTTTGAAAAACTTGAAAATAATTCCTTTCATTTCTTAAATATTAACATCTTCTCTGATCCACCATAAGTATTTACGCCCAACCTACTGACAAAGGCCTATATACTAATTTCGGTTCACACTTACCCCTTACTTAAAAATCGCATCTAATTAAAATTTAACTGCATGGAGCGTACCGCATTTGCTCTGACTGGAAACTTTTGACGGCAAAGTTTTTCATAATTTAATAGCGTCTAGTACTCATAATTTGCTCTATGATTTGAGACAAAACATTATTAGAGCTTTATAGAATAAGAATTCTCGAAAAAAAGCAGAATAATAGGGCATAGCTGACTTTCTTCCTTCAGATCAAGAAGCGAAATAGTAGATTTATATTATGAAAAATTCAGAGTAAGGAAATAATTCCAATATCACATCATCAAGTCCAAATCAACGCTAAAGAAATAAAACTTAGATTTATAAGCCTTTGAAACTTTCTTCTATGATTTTCTTAAAGAACTAGTGGGACTAAGGAGAATGTGAATCATGTAGTATAACCAATTTCACTGTAATAAACGAGCTGTAATGCCTCTTACAATGCGGGTATACTACATTCTCTCCAAAGCTGTGTCTCACAAATAGAATACAGCCCTAGTAAGATCTTTGAAAAACTTGAAAAACGATCACGGAACCCTAAACCCAATCTCGACATTTCTAATCAATATACTACACCGAGCAGGAAATTGTTTTGAATTGAGGCTGCGTAGTCCCTTAATAAAAAAGCACAAGCCAATTTTCAACATCAAGTATAATGAAATTGGAAAAATTTTTGAACTTTTTAGTTGGCTAGTTAGAATCTCTCTATTTATAATTTTTACTTAAGGATTTTAGATTTAAAGGTTTAGTTATAAAAATTAATTTGTTACTTCACATTTATCTTTAGTTTAAAACTAACATTTCTTTTTGTTATCATTTGTAATTAGTCTATGAGCTCGTCTCTGATGATGTCTGAAGTGCCAGGTGCAGAACAATATTACATTAAATTAAAAGTTCAGAAACCAGTTGCTTCTTTTCTACTCTAGAATAGTCACCTTAAAAAAATCAATCATGTAGCGGTTGATACCTTTGGAAATTGGAAAAGGATTGCAAATCTCACATTAATTAGAAGCTATATAACAACGTTTCTTAAAATAATAAGTAAATAAATAATAATCATAATAAATTAATAATCAGTAAATATTAAATTAGGTATTTTATTAAGAGATATACAAAAAAAGGAAACAATGTGACCCTAGAACATGGCAATGGGTCGATAATACGCTAAATATATATATATATATATATATATATATAAATATAATATAATTATAGTAAATAAATATTATATATATATATATTTATAGATATATATATATTTAATATAATACTTATAATTATAATATATTATATAAATATAATTATATATATTATATATATATAACCTTTCTGTTTGAACCACATGTTATTTTTGGGTAATTTGATTTTTTTAACATTGTTTTAAATCGTGCTACTAAATAATAAGTGAAAAAGTGGCTAAAATAATTGGAAGTATGAGAAAAAACTAATGAATAAAAAGGTTGTGGTTAAAATGTGGTTGGAATCAGTAAATTGGCGTTTTAAACTAGAAAATACCCCAGTCTAAAATTCGTAATTACAAAGCATGCATATGACCTTTTTTCATTTTTAATCATGATTTAAATGTTGGAACACTATAATTTTTTTTAAAATTTATTCTTAGACAATAGAATAAAAAATAACAAATACAGTACCATGAAAAAATATTCAAAATAATTTTTTTTTATTAAAATTTAAATACTTCATGCTTCTAAAAGTCACATTTTCTTATCATTATATTAAAATAACCTAAGCTTTTGAAATATTATATATATATATAGTAAATATATATATATATATAGTATATATATATATAAGTATATATATAATATATATATATATATAATATAATATATATAATATATATAAGTACCGGTTATATAATGATTTAATAATAACCCACTTCTTATTAATGGCTCTGCCCGTGAGGTGGTGATGACATCTGTAATATACTATATATTATATAATATATAGAATATATTATAATATAATTAATATATAATATTATTAATATAAAATATATATAATAATATATATATAGTATAAATATATATATTATATATATGATATATAATATATATAATATATATATATATAATAATAGTATATAATAAATAACGCTAATTAAGTAATGAAAAAAATACATTTATTATATTTTTTATAAACTAATAATAATTAGTTTTTAATTAACAATGATATAAACTTGTGCCTAAGAATATAAAAAAAAAATGTAGGAAAAATAAACAAAAACTATATATTTTTTTTATTTTGGCTAAAATAAAAAAAAAGAGAAGAATTTACCAACCTTGGTAAAATGTATTAATTAAAAATGTATTTTTTAATGTTTGTTTATATAATAAGGTAGCAGCAAATGCAAGACACACTAACGAGTACCACCCAGATGTATCTTGCTCCCAAACGTCATGTTCTTTAGACTAAAAGTTCATGACAATATTGAAATTCTTTGTCTCTCTCTTTCCTATCTAATGATGTTCACTTTCCTTGCAGTGTATTTTTTTTTCCTTTTTCCTTCCTCTTTGCTATTTTTATTTACTGTGTATCCCTTATATCAGTCTGCTCATTATTGTATCTTGTCCAAAGCCGTAAATATTTTCTTATTTTTAAAGTTCACATTTTTAACAGCTCAAATTTTAATTAATAAAGTACAAATGGTAAAATTAAATTCATTATTTGAAACTGATTTTAACTAACAAAAATTGCAGTTACAAAGAAAAAAGACAATTTAGTTGCTGTGTGGTAAAACTTTCTCCTCCAATGATATTCTCTCGTTTACTAATGTTATTCAAGAGCTCAATGAAGACGGCGACCACAGCACAAACATGTTGGTAACTCTATTTGCCTTATAAGGTCCTCATTTTACCCACTTTCCTTTGTATATATATATATTTACATATATATTATAAGTCATCATAGAAAATATTTACTTATATAATATATTGTATTAATATTGTATAAAATAATATATATATATAATATATTATAATAATATATATATAAATATTTATTTATTTGACATAAACATTGTCATCATTGAAAATTTTTGCTAGCAATATATGGTTTAAATTTTAAGAGAAAAATAACATTAAAAAAAAAATATGTATGAAAGTTCACACTTCTGGCAGTCCCCCCCTGCCACGACAGCATTACAGCTTGAATCAAGTTTGATTTAGCTTTGATTTTAAGTTGCCTCTGGGCAAACTTGAGAAAAAAAACTTGTACAAATTTCTTTATGTTTTTAATTTTTACTTCAATTTTGAAAAGTTTTGATTTAAATTTGCATGGGCAAACTATAAAAAATACTTATAACAAACTTGCAAGAAGCTTAACACATACGTACAAGCACTATATATAACAGCACAAACACAGCACCCAGCACATATATAGATATATATAATTATATATATAATATATATATAATATATAGTATATATATATATATGGTGAATATATTATAATATATTATATTATATATAATAAAAAATATTTAAATAAAAAATAATTTATAAATAAAATATGCATGTTTGATAGCATAATATAAATCAACTTGCGGAAATCCTGGCAAACTTATAAGCAAGCGTTGCAAAGTTTTGACGTTGCAGACTTTTTCAACGTTTGAATACAAATAAAAATGCTGTCTGGGCTATCTAGAAATGGACTCTTCCGGGTAAGTTCTACCTCTAGGATTCGGGACGAGGGATAGAAACCGGGCGTTTGTGTCATGCGACACTGTCACTCTACATTGTCGCTCAACGATAGTAGCATGATTGCTTACAACCATATGATAGATAATTATATAATATATATATTATTATATATATAATCTATATATATACATATAATATTAAATATGATATAATCCTAATATATTATATATTAATATATATATAAATATAATATATATAATAACAAGTGCAATGTTGATAACTATGTTTTCTAAACCATTAATTTTTAAGTATTAAAAAAGTATAAGTTAAAATTTTAAGAAAAGAAAGTTTTATTTGAAATTTCCCTTTGTTTGAATATAATACATTCAGCATGTATAAATGCTGTAACTTTTAAAGTAGATATAGGTACAGTAATGAGGAAATAATTATACTAAATTTAATGGTTTCTATGTTCTTGCTCCCTTTTTACGACTTCATCAATGTTTGGTGGCAAATTTGTTACAACAACTAGTTGAAGAGATGGATCTACAGTTAAATGACTTCTTAAGTTCATTTTCATAATTGGCATTGCAGAGAATCCTGATTTACCCAAATAAGTTGTAAATGGTAGTAACACCTTGGTAGCTTTTTATTTTCTCCTAATTTTGGACCAAAAGTTATTTAAATTTGTGGTTCCAAAATTTGTTTTTGATGATGAATCTAATCTTAATTCAAAAGTATATTTGTTTGTTGCTAGTTAAATTATTTTTATTGTGCTCTGTAAAAGGATTGGTGGTCTTAATCCACAGATACATTTCTCGAATCTCTTGTCTCTTTTATGGAATGGCTGTTGAGAAACCCTGATCTATATGAAGATAGGCAGTTTATTTTTTTATAACTATTACCCTCTCCAAAGGACCTCAATTTTTCAAATGTCTCTAATTTGGCTAGGCATATATATTACCTCAACATCATGTACGTATCTGGAAAATAAAAAGATTTAAAATATTTTCTACTTTTTAATTTATAAATATCTTTTTAATTTCTAATATTTTACAATTTTAGTATAAAACATATAGGTTACAGGTGAATGATATAAAAATTTTCAAAATTTATTTTGTATTACCTCTTCCATTAGGGAAGTTCTTTTAAATAGGGTAGCTTCTCATTCAGTAATGCAGAAAATTATTCTCGAGTAAGCCTGAAAGAGGTAGAATATATTAGCAGCTGTAATGTATGCTATATGCATTTTTTCTACCATTATTATATAATGAGTAGGTATATATATATATATTTGTTTTAAACATTTTTAACATAATA
>JABUQX010078565.1:27500-30000 GCA_015478945.1 Trachelipus rathkii
AGAGAGAGAGAGAGAGAGAGAGAGAGAGAGAGAGAGAGAGAGAGAGAGAGAGAGAGAGAGAGAGAGAGAGAGAGAGAGAGAGAAGGGAGAGAAAGAGAGGAATGAGAAAGAGAGAGAAAGATAGAGAGGAGGAGATGAGGAGAGAGAGAGAGAGAGAGAGAGAGAGAGAGAGAGAGAGAGAGAGAGAGAGAGAGAGAGAGAGTCTTCCCATTCCAGACAACAGGTGCAATTGAACTACCGATTTTGTGAAGAAAAATTTTAAGTTGAAAATGGAATGAACCTGCTTATCCCTTCGGAGCTTACGAACCCTACCTTTTTAGCAGATGTCGAAGCGTCCTCCGAGTCAAAACAGGATTCACTCCAACGATAAGTAGCAAAGAGACAACAGAACGTTCCCACTCAAACCTATTAAAGTGCCAGAAAATGCGTTTCGGCATAGTGGAGCAGCTGGAGAGAAAGCATTATAACCAAAAACTTCAATATTGTGGTGAGAGTTACCAATAAAATGGAAAATGGCGTATTTATGTCGAAAAGTAGGGATAAAGCCCGAGGGAAATGTGCTCAAGAATTGGTTAGGTCAATATGGAAAATAAATAGGTTCCTTAATCAATAACAATTAATCCTTAATAATTATTCAAGATCCTTGAGAATACCGAGTGATTTGGCCTCCTTCCTACCTGTATCAGTATGAAAAAGGCCCAACCACACAGTGTGGTGTACTTTAAAAGCCCCTAAATAGGGGACCTCGGCATTTGGGTAAGAGGAAGAAGTAACAGTCTCGTGAATAGTACTAAGATATTCCAAAGAGAACTTGAAAACCTTTGCGATTTGGGGAACAATAGCAGAAGAACACACACACACACACACACACACACACCTACACACACACATACACCATACACATGCAACCACTACACACACACACACACACACACACACACGTACACACACACACCACACACACACACACAAAATACTAGTAGTAAGAAGGGCAAATCTTAAGCAACAGAATATCGAAGTAGGAAAATTCAAGGTTTTAGAGAAGTGTTGAAAAGAGTGTTAAATTGAGTGTCAAATGTTTAATACTAAGGTACAGACGTCACCTATTTAGTCCGAAATTGTTGAAAATTTGAAATTAGAGATCTTAAGTTATTGGTGAAAAGAATTTAATGGCTGCAGTGTGTCAAACAAAAGTAAAATAGACAAAATTAAAAAATAAATAAGTAAATAAATAAGAATAAAAAAAAATACGTATACGAAAGGTAAATAATCTTACGATACTATATATAATATTATTATGAGATAAAATATACTAGTATATATAAGTAATATTACCTCATATAACTATATTATAAGTATATTAATATATATATATATATAATAATATATAATATATATATAGTATATATATACATATATATATATATAAGTATAATACATATTCTTTTTATTTGCTTATAAATTTTTTTATACATATTTATAAGCATGAATTCTTTACACATATATATATATATATAATATATATATATATATATATATATATATATAGATATATATAATATATATATAATATATATATATATATATATATATATATATAATATATTTATTTTTTTTTATATTTTTGTTTTATTAAATATATATAATATATATATATATATATATCTTTATTGTTAGTTAAAAACATAATTTCCGATAAAATTACCTTATAATTTATATATTTATTAAATTTTTATATTTTAATGTTATATTTATATATAACAATTAACATGCCTTTTAACAATGTGTTATATATATACATATATATATATATATATATATATATATATACTATATAGTATAAATATATATATATAAATAATATATATATATATTTATATAAATATTATAATATATATATATAAATATATTATAATACATGCATACAACACACATATATATATATATATATAATTATATAAATATAAATCGTTGTATAATTTAAATTTTTTTATTATTATTTTGTTGTCATGAAATGCTTTATATATTTGTCTATAGCAGTGGTGCTCATACTTTTGCCTATGAAGATCGACCAACAAACTTTTAAAGAATCGGTGATCGACACTTGCCAAGAAAAAATTTAAGTATACATTCTTAGGTAGAAACTACGTATCCATAGGTCGGGGTAAATAATTTACCAAGGTCACTCACTTCAAATCAAACTACATTACGAGCATAAGATTTTTACTACAGAGAATAGAAAATACAAAACGGAGTACGAAAAAATATTATTGCTGGGATGACGAGGCATGGCATTGGTGATCCTCTGCGTATTTTGCAAAAGATGGCGTGTAGCTACTTATTGCTAAACGCAAGCACGAAGTTAAGTGATCATCTGTAAGGCGAGTACGGTATTTAGATTTGATTATTTTCATTTGAGAAAATGCAGACTCGCATAAATATGTTGATCCAAAGAAAGCGGTTACCTGAAGTGCTACTTTCTTCAAACAAGGATATTTAT
>JABUQX010078566.1:0-31537 GCA_015478945.1 Trachelipus rathkii
TTATTATTATAAGTTATTATATTATTTTTATTTTTATTTATTCTTTTTTATTATTTTTTTATATTTTATTATTTTATTATTTATTTTTACATTTTTAAATAATATAACCTATTTTATGATATAATGCTATCATAATATAGTAGATATACTATGTATAAATATTAAGATTATTAATCTAATAAATAATATGTAATTGAGTTATTATTGAATATTCTTATTATTAGAAATATTTTGCTGAAGTATAATTTATATCATTTTGTGTTAATATTATAGAATATATTGATCTATATTAAACAATAAATTTTTAGTTTTTATAAATATAATTGTAAAATTATTATAATGATTAAAAAGGAACATTTAATTTTTCATTTTCAGGAAATATAGAAAGTAAATATGTGATAACTCATTGTCTAGTATACCGATTTAAAGTTTTATATTATTTCCTGCTTTCATTTGAAAATACAAAATATGTTAGTATCTTGTTGAAAAATGAAGCTAATAGGGGTCATTCAACATTATAACCTACTATTAGAAAAATTTTAAACACATAAATACAAAATAATAAATAAAGGATGTTTTAAAACACTTTTGAGACAGTGAGATGAAATCGTATGCCTAAAAACAGTATAACTATGGAAACACTTTAGGATAAGATTAATATGATTTCACAAGACAAACATAACTACCAACTACTTAAAAGTAGTTTAAACGGACTATATTTAATAACTGTTCTAATGTTAATTGGTAAAAGTGTTTTCACAACGAACCTCTATCTCCTAACTATGATAAGGCAATATTATTTACAGTTGGATTCTTCGAATATTCTACATCAAAATATTGCATTTGAATATTGCTTTCATTAATAATTTTTCGATTAACTTTAATTAATATATAGTAATAATGTTCAAACTACGTTAATAATATCATCCAATGACTATATTATACTTTATTAGGTAGTTATAAGTATAGATTATACACCATTAGTCCTCTCTCTCTCAACCAAAAATGCAAGTATATATATATATACAATTTAATTACTTAAATATTTATTATTATAGAATTTATGAAGATATTAGAAAGCTGCATATAATAGGTATTGTATATAAAAGTAACTCTAAACTTAAATTTACAAAGCGTTATTGTTGTGTAACCATCCTTAGTTTTGAGAAAATTATAATAAATATAATATTTATGATTATTATTTGAAATTATATTTTACATAATATATAATTAAACTTTAGAGCGCTACAATTAAAATAAAATTAGCACAATTAACAGTATTGAAATAATGTACTAAATATATATATTATCACTAACAAAATACGTCATTAAAGACATAACATGAGCTAAGCATATTATATTTTTCCATAAAAGGAAAAAAATGAAAAAAAAGAATTTCTTTGTGAACATTTGACATTATATATTAGCTTAAACTGACTAATTTTTCTGCTGTTAAATATAATAAGCAAATATAAAAATTATTTTCTTAAGAAATAAGTTAAAATTTATTATATGATATTTCACAGTAAAATAGTGTTAAAATATTCAGTCATAAAAAAATATCTGATTGACATCTAGTCCTATGGTCGATACACATATGAGCTATGAACCTTCGATATATTTACCATTACTATCTATTTTATCGACCAAAAATTAAGCTGCAACTATCTGAAGATTACCCAAACTTTACTATGTCACCAGTATATATTTTTTTGAGCTCGAGTAATTTTTAAACTGCTAGACCTTTGACCTTATTTGGAGCTACTAACCGTTTTTATGAGTATGGAGCCATTATAAGTAACCTTTATTGGAGGCCATACTCCATATAATTAATATTTGATGAAAAATTCACAATAATTTTTTTTTATTGAGACAAACAGTACTATATTAATAATTTTTATTAATATTGTGTAACGACATGAATTAGAAACTATATAAATACTTAATATATAATATTATATTTTTTGGCACACAGGCGTCATCCAGAAATTTTACGGCGGCGTGTACACATACAAAATTCGTTTTTTATATATAAGTAATATATGATTATAAAATATAATATATCATATAGTTATATTAACTTACTAAACTATGAAATTAAATATATAATTTTTATTTGTCCAGCATCTTATTTCTAAAGGAAAAGTTTAAAGATGTAAATGATACGCAAATTTTATGTGATTGCTATAGAATTAATGTAAAATAACTCAATATAAATACGGTATAGTTGCCGTTAATAAGCTATAAAGCCCTAGTATAAGGGTGTGAAACAAAAATACGAGGAATTTATCCCAAACAAAAAGATCTTTATAAAAATATAACACGTTGTTACTTAACAGCTTCATCCATAAATTGGGATAATCATTTTAATTTCTCGGAATAGTACAAATATCTTGAATTTTATTTCATATTTTTCTAAAAAGTACCTCTACGAAGTACTCTTATGGTGAATTTGAGAGGCTCTTTCTATAAGTTATTGCAACACACTAGATCATCACGTTGGGTAAAAATTGCCTTATAGTTGCAACAAGAGGTACACTTGTTTGAAATTGTGACTACGACCAAAAACTATCCTCTATTGGGGCTGGTTATTGGACGAATATGTGCTGTGATGCCATATTCAACTTCTCTCTATTAGAATTCCCCATATTCTTCTTCTAATAAATTTTAATTGGGTTCTAAGTCTTGTGGACAATGTTTTAACAGGTCTCTTCCTCTTTTTCTTATATGCTCTCGATTACTGTCACCTTAAACTGTGGTATGACACAACTTGTGCAAATATAGAAAATAATTTCTTTAGTTAAACACCCATCACCTTAATGCGATATTATATCATCCACAACAGAGAGTGAATAAAAATGAATGTACAATTATAAGGAGTTTTTGTGGTCGAGTAATCAATAGTTCGGTCTGTGTTTGGAACTTGATTAATTTCCTTTGTTCAGCAATTTTCCATACCCAGCCTCTTGTATTAGACTCCACACTATCTTCCAAAAAATTTTGCTGAAATTCTAATGTTGCCATTTCTCTGTAGTATAGTTAAGTTTTTTAACTAAAGGCCTTACGAGATTTGTTCCTGACGGTGAAAACTTTATCATATAAATTTTTAATTTAACCTCTGCACTTTTGGAAATTATCAATTGATTATGATACTCTAAAACAACTTAATTAAGTGCTAAGAAATCGTGGGGGCATGACCCTTGCCCCCCCTGGAACGCACTGTATACTATATATATTACTATATACTATATAACTAATTATAAATATATGTAGGGCTAATAGTTATTTACGTTTTGTTTTAACCAAGTGAATATATATTAATATATAATAAATATATATATATATATAATATAATAATATATATATATAAATAATATAATATATATATATATAAGTTTCCCGGGAAGCCGTCTCGTGTTAACAAAATGACCTCAGCAAGGGTTTTCACTACCTTATCGTAATAAAACTGCTGCAAATGTCTTCCATTAGGTTCAAAAACTCTCCAGAGGATCGGCTTCCAGGCGCATAAATTACCAACACTGGTCCAAGAGTAACACAAGCAAAAAGGAAAGGACCGGGTAGCTAGCCATGTCGCCATATAACCATGCGAAGAAAATCTTCAATTGTTCATATATATATATATATATATATATATTATATAATATATATATTATATATATATATATCATATATATATATATTAATTATATATAGTTGTTTTAATTATATTTTGTAGATATATATGCTTTAGAGTCCATGGGCTACAGACAGGGTGCAGTGGGGAGCATCTGCACCCCCGTAAACTTAAGGCGAAAATAAAAAAACTGTAATTACTCATTATGTTTGCCGACACGTTTAAGGATTATTATGAATTAATAAAAAACTGTTAAAAAAAAGATACCTCTATCAATCAATTAAAATACTGAATAGAGTAATACGCGAATTACTCAACAATAACAATCACTACATATTTTACAGTCCTCGAAGCGCGTTTATTGCTTCTCAATTATTGTTTGGCTTTATAAGTCAGATATGATTGATGCTTACAATTTTTTTCTAGTTTCTTTCATTATTTAACTATGTTAACTTCTTGATGCTAGAATTTGCTTTACTAATGTAATGGTTCTGATGATACTATTTGGAACGAAGCTGATAATAGGCTGATGCTACAATGATGATATAAGAATTCATATGTGATAAGGACATGATCAATAATATTTATTTTAATTTAATAAATTTATTAAAAAATATAACTACATTATAGTTTTATTTTGATAATTACCATTGTTTTAAAAGGTAGTTGTATCGAGTATATAGACTATATATATACAAATAATAAGAAATACATTAACTATAATTATACTCGGACATATTATATAGTAGTAAAAAAAATCGAATCTACCAGTACTTACAAATCAACTATTAATAATATGGAGCTAATTATATGTAAAAATAAATAAAACATATTATTATACTATTATCTAATTATATAAATATATCAGTACTTAATATAAATATTTTGATAGTATGACAAAAATAAACATGGATAAATATCCCAGGGCCTCTAGGTTTAGATATCCTAGAACACTGAAGGGTGACAGAGAAGGAGGAGAGAGGGTATGGAGTAGCAATTAATGAATTATTTGAATTAAACTAACCTCATGTACTTGAACGACGTAGGTATGCCTAAAGAGAAACACACCAACCGGTTTAAAGTGATACCAAAAATTAGATCAAATGAAAAATCTCAGTAAGTCTAGGCATAAAAGTAGGTATTCCGTAGGTAGCCTCTCTGGCTCCGGAGGAAGGGGGATAAATAAAGGTTATTATATACTACAATAAATTGTTTACTTCTAGGTTAATCCCCGGAATTAAGTATTACGTGAAGTAAATTCCCACTTCTCTAATTAATTTCTTTTGTGAGCTTTATTTTTCTTAAACGCTTTGATCCTTTGTTTAATCTACTATATGTAATAATTCGCGGATTATGACGTGAAGACATACCTTTGGTATGTGGCCCATACGTACTGCTAATTAGTTATAAATTATCACATTAAGTTTACGTTACAGTGACCGGATGATCAGCTGTATAGACGATAAATATAATAAAAGTCATAATAATAGAGTTTCTCCATAAGTATCAGAGAATGTAATTTTTTTAAAAACATCCATATTGCAAAGGATTTCGTATAATATATTACAACTTAGAGTACAAATGCTAAAATTATTAATTGATATGATGATTTTTATTATTTCATGTATATAGCCATACTATATAACAAAGCCTATATACAATCATAAAAATCTAAACATAAAAATATTATTTAATATAACCTAATTGTTACCATTACATTAGTAGATAAAGTATACTATAATTATAGCTATATATAAAGTATAATATTATTAATTATAATCAATTGTAATATAATATCAATTCTCTTTCATTTATAATAAAGTTGGATGGAGGTTAGAGGAGAATATAAAGTATATAAGTGATTGAGGTATATAGTGCATTATGAGTTATTGAAGTGTTCTCATCAAGATATTATATCATAACTCAATATAACTGTATATTATATATAATATCTAATATACATATTAAATTATATTATATATGATACTTATATTATATTAATATATATATTATTATATATATATAAATTTATATATATATATATTTATTACCTATATATATATGTTAATAATATTAATTTAGTAAATATATATACTATTATTATCATAATAATATTATTACTTTGTAGTATTATTATACTATATTATTATATTATATAATATTATATAATTATATGGAATATAGCGCAATTAAGGATGTCATTTTTTCTTATTATTCTATAACGGCGGTAATGATCACGGACAAATTAATTAATAGATATAAATTAATATATAAACATCGAAATATATATATATAGTAATTATATATAATAATATATATATATATATTATAAATATATATATATATATATAAATATTAATATTTATATATATATATTAAATTATAATATATATTTATATATTAATCTATAATATATGAAGGGCGTTAAGTTACCGGGGCGGTGACAGGAGTGAGGAGGGTGGCCTTGCCCCTACCTCCACCATTATATATCTTGGCGATTAAATATAATGAAATACTATTATATATGTTATTCCAGAATACAGTTTATTTTTAAGTAGGTTTAGTAGTAGAAAACTATGAAAGAAAATTACATATATAATTTACGATAAGAATAATTAAATAGTTGTAATTTAACTTATATAAATTAATGAACGTATTATATAAATAATATTTTTTATTAATAAAAAGTTTATCACCAAGAATTCGTCGTTCGCGTAATAGCTTTAATATTATCAAAATAATCATTGGGCTCTGACAATAGTCTGTCAATGTCTCTGGGACTAATTTTATAAAGCAGGATTCGGGTGAACATTATCCGGGATGCGAAACCCGCAAATGAAGACCATCTAGACTTCTGTATGGTTCCAATGGCAATAACTAATATATATCGGGAATGTTTTGATAGTATAGCTAAAATAGCTAATAATTTAAACAATATACATGAAATGGAGTATTACCTAGTATAGATATTTTCAATATATACTGCTCAGACAACACTTCAGGATAAAGGACTTTTAAATTTTCACTACTTTCATAATAAAGACTCATATATAATAATAATATAATATATATAATAATATATATATAATATACATATATAATATATATTATATATATAAGAAAATATAATAATATATAGGTAATATATATATATATATATATTATCTATAATATTAATATATTAAGTATATATAGTAATATATTATAATAATAATATATAATTTATAGTAATATATATATATTATATATATTATACTTAATTTATTATATATAAATTAATTAATATTAAATAAATAAATTAATAATATAAATTAATATATTATTTAATTATTATTAAATATATTATTATAATTATTATATTTAATTATAATATAAACTTATTCATATATATATAAATATTATTATAATATATTTTAAATATCTATTTCCACACTATTCAATTATATACTATTAGTGACCCTCCATAGTACTATAACATAAAGGAAATTACTTTTCCTTGATGTATATATTATAAATTATATTATATATAATATATATAATATTTTATTTATATATATCATATATCAGTATAGTGATTCAAGCTGTAAAAAATATATATTAATATATATATATATAACGTAATTGGGCCTAGTAGGTCAGGTAATTATACAATAAAATAGTGGTTAAGATATTATTATTTGGTTAAGATATAATATAATATAAATATTATATATTTCTATATATTATTTATTATATATAATATATTTAATAATTTAATATTAATATATATATAATATATTATTATTTAATATATATATATATATATATATTAATATATATTATATTATAATCTTTATATATATAATATTAATATATATTATATTTATATATATATATATATATTATTAATAATATATTAATATATATAAAAATTATCTTTTTTTTGCTTAATATAAATAAATTTGAGGGACATTTATTAGAGTTAAAAGGAAATCTACAATAATATAAAATTATAAATTTATAGGGGGGAGTTATATAAATTATTACAATTAATAAATTAATTTGATTAATACTAACAAAATTAAAGTGTGAAGATGACCTTATTAAATTAAACTAAAAATTAGTTAATAATAAAAATTATTAAATTTTAAATTATTTTATAAATATATATTATTATTTTAAGGCAATAATTTTAATTATTAAAATTTTAATAATTAGCTATATATATATATATATAAATATATTATTTATTATTTACTACTTATTTTATAGTTAATATAGTTTAAAATTATATATTGATAATAATTCTTATATAAAATATAATAGACTAAGTTTTAATATTAACGTACTATTGTGATGACCTTGGTCATTTATAATCTATATAATCTTTATTTTCTATTTTCTTATAGATATGTAATATCTTTGGATGCGCTCACTAAAGTAAGCGCTAATCTAAATTAAAATTCAATAAGACAGACTTTAGGTATATTTTCATGGTTTTCCTTCTTTAGGCTTTGGAGGCTTATTTAGTTGCTAATCTCGAGAACATATAAACACTATGAAGTTAGTTTAACCTAAGCAGGGAGAAATATCTGTTTAAGCAGTAGCATCTGATAGGTATATATAAAAGTCAAACACAATTCTAGATTGACTTCAAGCAAAGGGAGTATGTTAATGAAAATGAAACTAGCGAGTAGAGGGTATTACTGATAGTAATTTCGGTAATATCATACTTGTTTATTCGCTCTTAGGAAATATGTTAGTACATCATTTGTTATATTTTTATACTTCTTTCTCTAACCTAGTTCATCTAAATGTAGTGTATTTTCTTTTGTTTTTATTGTTTTGTTATCACAAGCTTTTCACAATTACTAATAAACTATAAAACAAAGCGTGGCGAAATATACTGGCAAAAATCTTTCTAATGGTTCAGTTTTTATCATTATTTCTGCTCTTATTCAGTGAGCATAACTCTTAGTTTGTAGTTATAGGGGAGCAAGGTATATACTGGTAACTAAACGCGCCCTGCAACAGCCACCCCTGCCTACGATCCCTATCGGTGTTATTATTTACACTCATGGTAATAAGTATTAATGATTAATTAATAATAATATTGATATATAATATATATATATTTAATTATATTATATATTATATATATATTATATAGATATATATATATATATATATATAAAAATTAATATATTATAAATTAATATATATTTATATTAATATATATATATATTAATATAATATATGAACATAATTTAAGAAATTTTTCAATTTCGCATGGTATTATATTATGAGCGACTAAGCGAGCACCATAGTTCCCTTTAATTTTATTTGTACATTGTAATAATCTATTTGGACTACAGTGTATGGAATTCTTATGTACGTCATGGAAGTCAACGATCCATCTGGAAGAGTTTTGAGACCTAATGGAAGAATCATGCCAAGTTTACTACTGAACAGGGGTGAATACCCTAACCTATTGAAGGGTGTAACAACGAGGACGCTTCGGAAATTCCAATTTATATAATTTATATTATATATTAATATATTAATTATATAATATTTATATATTAATATATATATATATTATTATTAATATATATATATAATATATATATATTAATACATGTAGCGATAATTGAACTGTCAGCGTCAGGATCCAATCAGACCTTGAAATTTATTTACTATGAGTAACACTATAATAATATATTAATTTATTAGTATCATATCAATTAAATAATTAATATAAAGTAAACAGAATGATTATATAAATTATTTATTAATATTTTTAAAAATTATTTATGTTAAGGTTACCGCTGTCAAGGAAAAATATACTTCGTCACAATGTCCTTATGTTATAATTAACTAAACTTGTAAAGCTATCAGAGAAATATGCATTACACATTAGAATTTCAAGCAGATTTTTGTATATGATTGTGTGGAGCGTAATCAAGAGTTATCTGGTGATTTATTGAATAATATTTAGTCTAGAATAACCAAGAACTTACTAAGTTCCATAAAACACAGATCCACAAGTACACATTTATGCTATTATCCGACCCACAAAAAATAGGATTTTCTAACTTAGTATGCGATTCATTTTTAAAACCTTATAACTTTTTGGATGAGGGTTAATTAAACAGTATTAATGGCGATGGTTATTTAATAATCTAATAGAATTAATTTCTTCCTTGCTAAAGGAATATTTTTTTCCAGTACTTAGGTAGTAGTGTGTTAAATGTATTGACTAATATAAAGAATCAGGGTAAAAAGATGTAAACTATTTTACAAAGTATCTCGAAAGCCCATTAAATTTTATAAAAATTTATTTAAATAATATAGACAGAATGGGATTTTGGAAGTTAAAATATGGACAAAGTATTACAAAATTATGTTGTTACTAAAGTCACACAGAAAATTTTTTAAACATTTTTTTATCGTTTAGAATTTCTGACACCAAATAAACGACTGTTATATACATTTCATTGTTTGAAATTATAATATGACAAAAATATTTCAATTCTTATATAAGCAATTTATTAAAAGCTTAATAGCAATAGACCAAGGAATAAAATACATGAAAAATTCTGAAGGTTTTATACTGCAAAAAATGTCCCAACGAAAAAATTAACAAAAATTTCAAAACAAAAAAGTGACTGAAATTTCAGAAAAAAAAAGAGACAAAAAATGTCCCAATGAAAAGTGACAAAAATGTCACAACCAAAATGTTTCATAAATGTCAGTACGAAAGGGGGACAGAAATGTCACAATGGAAAGTAACAAAAATGTTAACGAATTTTTTCAATAATTATATTATTAGAAAATTTGACTTATGAATTTACTTTCTTATAAATGATATGCCCTTTCGACGTTGAAAGTTTTATTGTGATATTTCTGTCACTTGTCGTAAAATTCGTTAGGACATTTTCTGCAGCGTACACGTTTATGGGTATGTAACCTCATATTATCTATATTTTAATATCGTAGGAACCCCCTGGGAGGGATGAGGTCAATGCAGGTCACCAGATGATTCACGGAGGAGGCTTTCTACATAATTCAGCTAATCGCTGGTTTGATAAAACAATTCAGGTATATATATATATATATATATATATATATATATATATATATAGTATATAACGATATAGATATATATATATATATATATATATAATATATATATATATATATACATCTTAAAATATAGGTACTATTAAACGATTATTTCTCTTATGGCACGTTAATAGCTATGGAATATATTTGTTAGTTTATTTATCATTTTTATTAGTATTTAAGGTTATTAATTTTAAATTTTATTGGTTTTAATGCAGGTTTTCACCACTTTAGGGTACATTTATACTTTATATATGTGCATACATTTGTTTAATTTACTTTTTGTTTTTGTGTGCTGTGTGTAGGTGTATGTGTATTGATTTAATGTGTTTTAGTTTAGCAATGTAAGATGTGAAGTTAATTTTTTAGATTTTTCAAATTTCCTGTAAATACGGTTTCATGCGTTTTAAAATCCTAAAGTTATATACAAAATTGATTTATAAATAATTTTAGAATATAAACTTTTAATTTAGGTTTTTGGGGTGTGATCATTTTTATCACGATTTCTTGTTTTGTTTTTTGTCTGTCTTTGGCTTTTGTTTTTTATTTGTTGTGTTGCGTGCGTGTGTGTGTGTTGATGGCAGGTTTGCGTAGGTCGGCTTCTGTTCTGACGTTTCACCAACATCCGCGCTTTAAGCTCTAACTCGCTCCGGGAAACACCACCTTTCTACTCTAAGCCTAATCTTTTGCTCTTGTCTGAGACTCAGATGGCTAAGAATTTCATCCTCTAACTCGTTTAATTAATGTATCTAACTATATTTTCATAATTTCCTTCTAAAGGGTGGAGTATGTGCCTATGTTAACATAAACACTCCTGTAACACGTCTCGTGAATCTCGAATCTCCTAATTTCGATGTTCTATGGCTTAAAATCTTCATCTCTACTACAATATTCTTGTGCTTCTGCTACTGCTCTCCTAACAGAACAGATTCCGCCTTTTTGAATTACTCTTACTACTCTCACGAGCTGTTTATACTTCTCATCCAATGTTGAGGTCCTCTATTTAGGGGATTTCAATGTACATAACCCTGAATGGTTTGTCCTCTCATACCGATTTACGTGGGAAGGAGGCCGAATCATTCAGCATTCTCAACGATCTGGGAGCAACTAATTAAAAGAACCCACAACCACATTCCGGATCGCTAACCAATATCTTTTGAACACACATTGACCTATGTTTCGACACTAGTCCTTCTCTCTAAAATACACCACCTTCGCCCTATCGCGTAAATCTACCACAACTTATATCTCTTAATTTTAATACTTTCTCTCCACAGCTCCCTTTCCTGCCCTACTCGTTTTTTTCTGGCACTTTGATCGGGCCGATTGGGGGGCCTTGCGTTGCTTCTACGCTAGCTATAATTGGAATGACTGCTTTGTCTCTGGTGACGCTTCGACTTCTGCCGATAAGGTGGGAGCTTTAATCGTTGATGGGATGAGCAGGTCTATTCCTTCTTCGACTATCTTTCTCCTCCTCATATCCATGGTTCGATCGTTGCTTGTTCTCTGGCCATTCAGGCTAGAGACAGTGCGATATCGGGAGTGGAAAAATTCTCGTTATCCTATCACTCTTGCTAATTTTCATTCTGCGAGAATATCGTTGCATGGATACTCTTCGACGAGCAAAGCGGGGCTTTCATCAAACGAAAGTGCGCAACCTCGCCCTTGGTTCTCCTACTGACAAATCTTTCTCGCTTCTGCTTGCCAAAAACATCTCTAACAATCTGCTGTTAATCTGTATTTCCTCCTCTTATTCGCTCTGGGGGAGCTGTTGCTAATCTCCAACTGAAAAAGCCAATCTCTTCGGCCTCCTATTTTCTCTAACTCAACCCTTGGACGATCTGGCATTCCTCATCCTCCTCCTTTCTTCCTCTCAGGTGTCCTATCGCCTTTGCCTGTGATTACATATCATCAGGTGTATGGGCCCCTGAAATCTACGAACGTTAGAAGGCGGGTGGCCCGGATGGCATTCCTCCCGAGTTTTGAGGAGTGTGCTACCGTTCTATCCCCGCCCCTCGTTCAACTATATACTCTATGTCTCAATACTAACACTATTCCCTCAGTGTTGGAAAGCACGCACATGTCAACCTATTCCGAAAAAAGAATGCCGTCTGATCCTTCTAACTATCGTACTATAGCTCTCTCTTGTTATTCATCTAGATCTTTGAAAATCTTCTCAATTATCATTTCTTAGATCATCTGGAATTTCATTCACTTAATTCCGATCGCAGTACGGCTTTCGGCGCTCGAGGTCTACTGGCGATATACTTTCCCATATCCTACTGATTTATGGTTTTCCGCTCTTAGGAAACTTGCTTGGTGGCTTGCGTGTGATGGGCTTGACATATCCAAAGCATTTTGACGACGTTATGGCCACGCGTCCACTGCTCGGGCCAAGCTCTCCTCCTTTGGGTTTCTCCTCTTCTTTGCTTACTTATGTCTAGTTCTTTTCAAATCGCTCAATATCGGCGTTGTTGATTGGGCGACTTCTTCTCCTTTTCTGTCATAGTGGTGTTCCTCAGGGTCTGTTTTATCTCCTACTTTATTCCTTACTTTCATTAATGATCTTCTCACCTGCACATCTAACTTCTATTTCACCATTATGGCCGATGATCGGACCCTTCATTCTTAACTATTTCAATTCTGCTCCTTTCTTTACTTCTAGAATTGCCTCTCGTCTTAATTTTTCCGATTTCTATTCTCGCTGATCTGAAATTCAATTCTTTGGGGTCGTCTCGACTTCGTGAAATTCAATTCTTTAAAAACCACTTCTACAAATCTCCCTCTCTAAGACACCTTCCAGACTTCCTATCCTTTCGACGTTCTCTCGGTCTCTCCTGTTGCAATTAAAACATCCTTGGCCTTAACATAAACAAAAAAAATGTCTTGAAACCTTCACATCACAACGGTTCTAGGGCGGCCTCAAAGAAACTGGGAGTGTTGTTTAGATGCTCTTTCTTTTCCTCTCCTTCTCAGTGCTCCAGCTATTACAAGGCCTCATCCGCCCTTGTTTAGAGTACTGCTCTCATATCGGGGGTGGCTCTGGTTCACCCGGGCTTTTGGATAGGGTCGAGTCAAAGCCAAAAGGCTTATAAACTGTTCTATACTTTCCAGTTCCTTGACCCTCTATCTTTGCGGCGCGTGTTGGTGCTTTATTCTCTTTTCATATCGCAGTACCGCAGCGCTCAGGTGAATATAGAGAGTAGTCACTGCGTCTCCGTATCCTACTTACGTCACTCGAGACTCCTCGCCGTGAAGCTGCGTGGCGGAATACGTTATATTGTGTTGATGTGAGTAACTCAAGCAGATCATAGATATACGCTGCGGGTGAATTCCTGTCTTTCCTGCCACATCTGTGCTGTGGAATTCTCTTCCACACTGATACATGATACTCTAATTTTAAATATATCTCCACACCTTAAAAGTCCCACAATGCGTGAACTGAGTGAACTTTGTGCTCGATCTGCCGTAATTTGGTATAGGTTGGATCTTCCTGTGTGAATGTGTGAGATATGAGTTTCAAACACCCACTCGTCCTACATACATAGAATCAGCGACTAGCCGTAGAATGGGTTGGGTCCTCTCATACTAATTTAGCGGTGGAGATAGAGAGGTCGTCAGAAATACAATTCAAGTACGTCTAATTTCTCATAACTCATATACTATGGAGCCTAATACTAATTAAAGAACCTACACACATTCCTGATCGTCATAACCATATATTTCTTAAACACCACTTGACCGTATGATTATTCACCACTGATTATACCTTCTCATATATATACTAATTCCATTATCATATTTTTACTCTTCCTAATTATATGGTAAATCTGACCACAACCTTAATCTCTGAAATTTAATATATACTTTTTATTATATATACTCGTTACTAATAATACTAAGTAATCTCTTATTTATCCATAATCGATAATAATAATTAACTATAATATAAAGAAATCAAGTATTAATAATAATAATAATAATTATTTAATAATAATCTCTGGCAAACTTATTAAAGATAATATGAGATGGAATAATACTCAGTAATTAATAATAAGTAGATAAGTAATGGAACTCTATATAGAGCTCAAGTGTAATAAGAGACTAATATTCTGATATTTCTCATCACTCGACTAAAAAAGCATTATAAGAATTTAAACGCACAAGATTTTGTTTTTAAAAATTAAGACTTTGTGATCTATATAGATTAGAATTTGAAGAAATGAGGTGACACTTCGACTTTGCCGATAAAAGGTTGAGGGAGTCTGATATTAATATGCGTTGAAAGGGTAAATGCAAGGTAGGTGGTACCTGATATGGTTACATATATCCTTCCTATTCGGTAGACTAATATACTTTTATACTATATCTATATCTACTCATTAATAATCCTATATTTAGTTATCGATCGGTTATAAATATATAGTATTATATAGTTTACTACTATATATATATACCATATACTATATAATATTATATTACTATTAAAAATTATGTGATATATAGTACTAGTATATTAAGGTAATTCATATAGTTTATAGCGTATCGGTATGAGTGGAATTAAATAATATATTATTATACTCACTCATTTATTTATATATTTACTATATTTACAGAGCTGTTATAATCTGTGGTTGCTAGTGATGCGTAATTACATCATCTCACTCCATATCTCAAAATCACCTAACGGAATCAGCTCAACAGGGAAAAAGGAATTACGAATGCTGGAATGTGGTCCAATTTTAGGGCGGAAAATGACTTATATAAAAAAACACGTATTGTCATAGTATAAGTAGTGATATCTTATTTATTATCGTGCAAAAACGTACAAGCAATTAGCTACGAGCGAACATAAGAGGATACCTTTTTGAATCGTTGGGTCAAATTTTAGACTCGAAAAATGTCTCAGAAAAAAATAAAGACAACATAAAAACTCAAACATATGTTATAATTTGCTATAATCATCTATTGATAAATCATTTATCGAATATGATTAGAGACCTATTTAGAGACCTTTTATTTCTTACTCGTTAAAATAATAAGGATAGCCCTTAATCTAAATTAAAATTTTGCTCTTTTACTCCTTTCTATAAGAATACCCAAAGTGCAGTTAACACAGACATCACCGATTTTGCGCATGGTCATCTGCAGTTCTCTGCTCGCGCCATTTCCGGTGGTAGATCTAGCCGAGATTGCTCCTAAAGCGACTAATCCCGCCCTCAGGGCTATGCTGGTCTTCCGGCAAGACCCCCTCTCCCTTTGGTTATTTGTCTAAAAAAACGGCCTGTGCGAGCCGTGGATTTCTGGCATTTCCCTCCTGGTTCCCTCCTGCCCCTCTCTCCCCTACGCGCGGTTCATGGCAAACGTCCCGCCCCCTGCCTGTTTCCCCGTCGGCTTCCTGATGCCTGCCACCGACATGGGCGTGTATATATACAATAATACAAAATTTATTGAACGGTTATCTATAATGTACTAAGGCCTTCACCAGAAATCTTGTATTTATCGAGAAGGCTAAAAGGTTGGCCCGGACGTAGTACATATTCTAGTTCCCCGAGTTTATGAAGGGTAAGGTTGCTTCCGTGCGGCCTTTATCACTATACGTATCAATTAATTAATATTCCTAGGTCAGTTATTACTATAAATACTATTATATATATATCTATTTCATATCTCAATAGTTTATATGTAATAATGTACTAGCATAATGTCCAATTACCTATTCACTAGATAAGCAGTTACTACAGTAACTCTTAACCTCTTTCCTTGAGAGTTCTTCCTTAATATTTCTTATAAATCTCTATTTTATTTTATTCTTTATATTAATTTTCTTGTACATTATTTCCTTATACTAATATAATTATATTAGCTCGTTTCCTAACCCTCCACTCTTTTCCATTATCTATCAATTTAACACCTTCACATATGCTAGTCTTTTTGAGAGTATGATTTTTTTTCAAAAAATTTTTTTTTGTTTTTTTTCTTTCTTATGTTTTACCGTTTCCGCCAATTAAAATCTTGTCTCAGGCGATATCGAACAATTGTATTCCCTGTTCCTGTCTGTGGCTTCGGTGACATACAGACTAGTGTATGTTCTTTTGAACGATGGGGACTGAATCGATAATAGTGATGTTCTGCTCTCCTCTTAATATCTTAAACTATTTTACAGGACTTAATTATGTTTAAAATCACATCCGTGATATCACTAATATACTTATATATATAGTAGTATATATAAGATGAGTAATTTGACTATATGATTGGTGTAAGGTTATTATATCGGACTGTCTGAAAATATATATAAGTACATTATTATTATAGTAATCATGTAGATATGGTCATATAAGTCGGGTCAACTTATTGACTTATACTTATAAGTAATATAATGCTACTCATATACCTCGCTTTTTGTACTGTATTCTAATATTACTATCTCTTTACTAGGCTATATATATATTATACTAAATAAGTCTTATATTATATATATATATATATAATATAGTATTTATACATTTATCAAATAAAGTATTATTATATAATGACTCAATATTTAATTAATAAATATATCTATGTGTGTTATGTATTATATATATTATAAGTATAATAGGGCACTTCTTCTTTATCATACTTACTATACTAAATATATATAAGTGTATATATGAGTTATTGTATCATTCTATAAGTAGGTTATATCTGATCTATCTGCTCATATATAACATTATAGCCTATATACTATTTATATTATATTTATCATTATAATATATATATCTTTACTATAGCTAATTAAGGGAAGTTTGAAATTTCAAATGTCATTATGCCAGTTATATAGACTATCTAGACCTATATATTATTATAAAATTTCTTTCTTAATAACTCATTCATAATATATTTACTATTACTATATATCACACTATTAAACATTTCGTTTTTACCCATTACCTTATAATTCTTTTCAACATATTTTTGAGCACCTCACTACAGATTCGGTCCTCTCTCCTTCTCAGTGCAACGAATACTAATTCATATTCTCGTGCTGTTGACATTCTATTGTTTGAATTTTAATAGTTTCAAAAATTTTCTCTCTCGTATGCTCTGGTGTTCTTACTCTGTTGCACTTTGAACTCTAATCTTTGTGAAGTATAACATTTTAGTAACTAACAATATATTGATAAAACAAAATCTACAATTCTCATCTATCACAAGGTCGAAACCTCATAAGTTCTCGATTTACAATATAATAAAGTTAGCTCATATCACTCACTTATATAATATTTACTTTAATATATAAAGATTATATATATATATATATATAACACTATATAACTATATATATACTAAATATATTATATATATTCACTTATGATATTTCTTTATATCATTTCCGGACGTATATTAGTATTTCTATATATATCATTTTCTATATCATAATACTTTATTACCATAATTATAAAGAAATTAATATAACTTATATTTATATATAGTGTAGCTACTATATATAATATATATAAATATAAAAATAATAATATATATATAATAATATAGAGTCTCATGTATGAGGTAATGATATATAAAACTGCTAATACATATTACTATACTATAGACTCAGGTGATTATGGATATTAGTATGGCTTAGGCCTGATCTCAAAATATATAATATAATATATCTGAAGTATATAACGTATAATATAATATATACTTACTATAATAAGATATGTTATATAATTATATCTACTTTATATTATTACAGTATATATACTCCACTTAAATATATTAACTATAGTATAGTAGGTATACCATTATATACATTCACCGTTGGCTTACTGGCTTGCTCTTCCTACTCCTATTCTATTGATTAAAATGAGTGACGTCGCTCAGAGATACTGTTCCTTACTTCCACTACAGTCAGGCCGGATTCAGAGCATCCGTCAGTTAGAGAGATATTGGCTCAAAAGCTGCATTTCTTAAGTGTCTCGATTACGCGCGTAATCTGGACGGAACATGTCTAGGCAGGAGATGTCATGTGTGCGTCAATTGTCTCGGGTCCAAGCCCAAAAAGGCCTATAAGGGGCTAGGTGACCATTCTTTTTCGTACAGTGGGGGAACTGTAGGCTATCTAGAGATTGTTCTCTTCATCTTAGATACTGACAGCGATTCGCGTATATGGTTTCGACTCAGAGTGCGTACAATAGGGACGGGCGATTTGTCAGTGGATGGAGCTATATTTGTGAGGACGTGCTTGCTGTGTTAATTGATAGGGTGACGATTCGTTTCTTATGGGTTATTGAGTTGGCGGATGTGTTTCTCATTAAATGGAGCGGCCATATGTATTGGGGCGTGGTTTTCGGTAAGAAGCGAATGTTATGTTTTATCCTACTACTCTCAGATAGTACAAAGTACAAAACGCTACGGCTGTGATTCTTTCTTTTCGGCTAGGCCACATCGGTTTGTTATGTATCGTTATGGCCATGTAGGTAGTGGAGATCTTTTATTGGGAGGGAGACTTGCTGGATACATTGGAAGCCTAGTCATGTCGAGATGCCAATTTGTAGTATTAATGTAGATATTTGTTGATGATCGGTTAGGGATGATGGGTAAATCATGTTCCGGATGGTGGGTTGTAGTTCGCTGTCGGGGAGAAGACGGCAGCCTCATCACTAATCTATAGGAATTTTATTTCATTTGTTTTATCTTTTCATTAGTTTTAACGAAATACAATTAAAATTTAGAATGCTGAATAAAAAATATAGTCAAACTAAGAAGTGTTAAAGTGATAGTGACAGCTGTTTCCTGCTGAATTTTAATTTCCCCCACATTATCTAATTGTAAGGGAACTTTTGTCTCTTGTGTGCTAAAACTTGTTCTCTCGTTAATGTTCATCGGTTTACATTCAATGTCTTGTGGCTCTAGAGGTACATGCTGTATGTGTGGGAGTGAATAGTCATATGTATATTCGTGATAAGTTAGCTTTGAGGTTAAGTGTATCAGAGGACGTAGTTGTTCTTTAATCATGGAGTATTAATGTTTGGAGAACGACATGTTGGGCATGGTATTGAGTTCTCTATCTATCGGGCGTTAGGATAGTCGCAGCATCTTGAGCGACATTTGTTAGGTGAGGACTAGTCATTTCTATTTGTTTTGTATTGAAAAGTTAGCATAGAGTTTTTTCTTCCTTTCTTCTTTTTTATTTTTAAAATTTAATATCCTCTTTTGATTCATCATATCATTTATATAGATGTATTTGGTCTGTGTATATTAGGTAGGTCGTCTGCATAGCTGTTGATGATTATATTGTAATGGTTTTGTGTGTTGATAGGTAGTCACGCCTGATTTATATGACGCTTTTATACCGTTAGGGATATGAGATGATGCCTTGGGAGACTCCTTTAATACAGTTATTTTATTGTGTGAGATGGTAGAGTGAAGTCTGTTCATTGACTCTAGATACTGTTACATACTCGGATAGGAAAGCTTGGAAATTATTTTCAAAGTCACTGATATTTATTTCTTGTATTTTAATACATACTATATCAAATAACAGGTATTATTGGTGAAACTGATATCGAAATTAGCCTTTGCTTATGATTTAGATTTTTTTTAAAGGATTTTTAACGTTTTTATTAGGTGTTTGGATAAATCACCATGAGGGTACACTTATTAATGTAGGTTGTATATAGTTTAGCATGTGTAGTGGTTTAATGTTTTGTCTGTAAATCATGTTTGTGATATTCGATAGGAGGTGTAGAAGAGGAAATTCGTATTCAGGTATTTAAACTCTCGAACGCTCTAAGATATATTTGTAGAGTGAGAAATGATAAAGATCTTATAGTTATTGTTTGGTTTGTTAGGTTTAATAATGGGTGAATTAAATAGTGGTGTTTCTACAGATAGTTAAATGTGGGAATAGTATTAATCTGTCAAGCATTGGGAATATTTCTCTCAGTTAGAGTTTTCTATTGTCAATAGTTGCCTTTAAAGTGTTTGAATTAAATGTTGAAGTAATTTTGTCTCTGCCTAATATAACTGCTTAGTTAAGTATTTTTTGAGTTTATTTTTGATGGATTATATGTATTAAGCACTACTAAGGATGATGAATGCCTATGGATCTCCTTAAGTTGTGTATTTCTCAGTTTTGTGTGATTTTAATTGTAATAATCTTTTTATGCAGATTGGTAGTGTTATAGCTGATATTATTAAGTGATTTAATTAGTACATTATGTGATATACGTTAAATGGCATATATATATAATTTTTATTCTCTATTTGATGATGGTTATAAGTTTTATTTATCTATTGCTTGAGGTGTATAGTTAGAGTTTATTATAACTTGATGGTTTGTCTGGTATTGTCTGAAGGAGTTTCTTATTGCCCTATTAGTGGTGATCTATTTCATAGGATGTAATAAATGTGGTTTGAAATAATGTTTGCATAGATTACCCTGATGAATTGTATTATTTTTGTGTGGAATGCTTTCTAATTGTTTATGCACGTCTGATTTTTAGTGGTTTGAATGCTTTGTCGAGGATCTTGGGATTGTGTATTGGTAATAAGATCTGAGTGTTTATTCTTATAAGATTCTCAAGTGCGAAGCTTGCTCAGTCAGCTTTCTTTGTAGTATGATATGTAAGTGTTTTTATATGAATGTTAATGTTGTGGTAGTAGTAGTTTTATTGTGTAATTGAATTAATATTGGTAATTAGTGGTTCAGTAGGAAGAGGGCAAAGAATGTTATTGCCATGCTGCTATTACTTGTTATTTATGGAAAACAGTGAAGATCTAGGGACAGTGGGAGTCTTTATATATGTGTGGTGATATGATTTATTTATGGTAGGTTGGATTTCTATTGTTGAGGATGCTAAATATTATGTCAGCAGTCTGTGAGTGTTTCACCTCTTGGTAGATTGTGAATGTGTGTAGTTACCATGTAGAGGTGATGGGTGTATAGATAGTCACAAGTTTAGTAGTCAAGTTATTATATGTTCAGTTTTGGGAGATAATTCTTGGACCCCATTATTTATATAAAATATAATTCCTATAGTAGGTCTCTAAGTGTTGTGATAGTAGGGGTTTTTGGATTAGGGATATAAGAAATATTTATTTAGGTGAAAAATTTTTTTTTATGGATTTTACTTCTATTGATTGGTTCGTAGATGTTGGGTGATTGTTCCTAATTCATTGTTGTGATTTGAAGCTCGTTATAACGGAAATGTAATTATTTTTGATGTATATGTGGAGAAGTGTCTGGCTATATGCTTACCAATAATTTTAACTTTTTTTTAAACTAATTTTCTTGGTTAAATTTAATTTGAGAAATTCTCATAATTCTAACTAATGTGTTAGATATATTCAAAAATATTTAAATTTATGAAAATTGTTGCTTTTTGAATTAATTATACTTACACACTCTCCAAACCTCTTTGGTCACTTAAAATATTTTTGATATACGAAATTATGTGGTATATATATAGATGGTGATTATGAATTATTCTGTTGCGAAGGTCTCCGCATGAGTTACAGACATATTATGTAGAGAATATTGATTGAGTGAGTATTGTAATAGTTATAATGTGTCACACAATAAATATTTTTCAGTATGTTGCCATCAATAGCTGATGTTTATATTCTTATACGGAGATAGAGTGATACCTATTACATTTTTGGGCAGTAATATTGAACTTTTAGGCACTCTGATTTAAATTCTATATCCGCTAAGCTCTATAAATTAGAAGGATTTGGTGGGACAACTAATTAACATCCTGTTAATATCTTACGCCCCCATAATCCCAGAATAAGTGGATGAATATTATGACGAGAAATTTTGATAACGGACTAATTCTGTAAGTCTAGATGCAATTACTAGGAAGATATCCTCATAATATCGCACCTCAACTCAGCAGGAGTGTGAGAGTGGAGATGATTGGAAATGGGCCGAACCGGTGTTACTCAGAGTATCTTTTGATTTTTTCCATGCTGATTCCACGTGCTTCGTGAAGAAGGTGGGCGGTTTTTTTGAAAAAAGTTATCTAGTGTGGTACGAGATGATCATACATTCGAATATCTCTAATAAAATCGATTCAGCAGCTAATAGCTAATAATATATACTGGCGCTTATATATTATTGATATAATATATATACTTAAAACTAAAAGCATAACCATAAGACATGCTTTGTATCAGTAGTCTTATATATACTAATATATTAATATAATTATATATATAAATATATATATTATATAAATAAGATTAAAATAGATAGATAGATAGATTAAGAAGTAATAGATAGTGATATATGAATTAGATTAGAATATGAATATAGTAATATAGAATATGATAGATAGATATATAGTGAATAAGATATAGATAGATATAATAGATAAATATGAATTAGATATATATGATAGAATGAATAGATAGATAGATTAGAATAGATAGATAGATTAAGATAGATATATGAGATTAGATGATAATAGATATAGTAATAGATTAAAAATAGTAATAGATATAGATAGATATGAGATAAGATAGAAGATATAGTATAGATAATAAGATATGAATAGTGAATAGATATGAATAGTAGTTAGATTGTAATAGATATAGATAGATGATAGAGATAGATAGATAGATAGATAGATAGATAGTATAATAGATTAGAATAAAGATAGAATAGATAGATATGAATAGATTAAGATATATAATTGATATACTAAAAGAAGTAGAAAATAAAATTAAAAATAAACAATAAATTCTTAATTTATGTACATTTGTAGTTATATATATATATATTAAGTATTATTATTATTATATATTGATGTCCACCAGATGGTGTGGGGTGTGTCTTTTGTAGAGACTCTCATACGGGAGAATAGTCGTTATAATCAGTACTGTATAACAACTATACAAAATCTTCATGACGACCCTTCAATAACAGAGCAAAGGGACTGATGATAAAATGTGATATACAGAAACCTCTAGGGGTGAAGGTGAAGAAGGAAGAAGATCTTATGCCCCTTTCCCCTCACCTTCTCATCTTGAATGGAGAGTAACACCCGTCATTATGAAGAGACTTCAGGAATCCGCTGAAAACGTTAGATATGAGTATTTTATTTTATTATATAATGTTTTAAATTGCTTTATCATGAATTAACTTACCATCACACCCGCTAGAAATACCAATCTACGATAAATTCATCTCGTTGTTGTTCATCTCCTAACTCAATAGGCTATTATAACACTCATAGAAATATATATCCATATTTATATCGCAGTGGTAGAACCTCTTATTTATCAGGAAATTATTTTAGATGATTTGCTGACCAATTGGAGGATTTTCACAGTTACATGGGTAACTCTGTTTTAGAGGCCATGCAACATTGCTTTATTGTGTATATCTTCTGATTATTTTTCATATTAAAACTGAAAATGGAATGGCACATTATGGTCTTATAGACTAGAGGGGGTGGGAGGTATTGATTGCTATAATGATGATGAGCTGCTATATTTATTAGAATTTTTATTTAGTTAGGCCACTTAAAAATTAAAAATATAATTTTAAATAATTAGAATGTAGATGCAATTTTCTTTTTATTCAAAATTGTTTTTAACTTTTAAAATATTTTTTTTCTATTTAGTTTATGACATTTATATTTAATTGAACAGGCTTGTGGAAATAACTTGGACTTTCAGAATTCTTCGCTATATTGCTTATGGGAGAAACTTTATTAAAAAAGGAAAAGTTTCTCCAGATGCATTTATACAAATGTCTTTGCAGTTAGCATTCTTTCGGTAAGATACTAAATAAAAACTTATACTGCTTGGGTATAAGTTTGCATCTTACTAATATGAGAAACAAATACAAATATCAGAAAAATGATTGTCTTAAATTTATTTAATACATTTGTTTAAAAAAAAAGCAGGGGATCTAACTGAAACTTACTTGATCAATTTTAAAATTAATGGTTTTTTTTTTTTTTCGTTTATCTTTTTGTAAGAATTCTTAAGAGTTTATAAGATTGAATCCTTTGCCAAACGAAATCGACCTGTGAATTAACATTAGCCAAAATAATTATTTTTTTCACTTTTTTATAACTGATATATGCAATAACACACTTAGAAATTGCATACCAAGCAAAAAGGTCAGTGCTGCAAGCAATACTTCATTTAAAAATATATATAGTAATAATAATAAATTTATTATCATTCCTCTCCTTAAAAAGTTTCTAGATAGTTATACAATTAACAAATACACGTATCAAGTCTATTTTCGATTATTTCAGAACTCGAATGGCTCGTTGGACCCTCATGACACTATACGGGAAGTGTTAGTGACATATCCACTGCATCGTGCTAGCACCTAGAAGATTGCGTTTAGTGAGCGTTGTTGACGCATATCCTCAAATACATACCAGAGGAGTTATAAATACGTCAGTCAGCTGTGTTGTATCCTGCCGCACGCAATGGTCAACTTTCAAGCTTACTTGCCCCGTGTAAAGTTGTGGAAGGCGAATGTATGGTACATAGAATTATCATTTTATAAACCTTAATTATTACGCCTCTACAGAGACAGTATGCGAAGTGTGGCAAGAGAAAATTATTAACAATCCATTCGCAGGACAGGTGAAGATGACAGCAAAGATAAAAACGTCATCTACCCAAGAACAATTAACGCATTAATAATACAAATTAAAGACACTTGCTCTATTCATGGATGAACCCTTTTGGGGGTACTCATTGGTCAATACATAAATCCAAAGACCTACGCGGTTGAAATTATAACCAATCTTATAATGAGTGAAGTCCCTTCAAGGCAGTGTACATGTCCTTATTTTAAGTCGTTAATTCCCTAAATTATTTATTCCCTCTTCGCATGCTATGTTAATTTTGATTCATTTAGATTTTAGAATTTACAGATGCTAAGCATTGAAAAATTCCTTTCTAGATATTCAAATAATTTTTTAGATTACATTTATCAAAACGAAAGAAGTATTTCACTTTTTAGGTTGATTTGTCGATATTCTTCCAAATGGAACGGAAATTTCCTCACAAACTGGAATTTTGTTCCATTCGTAAGAGTTGTTTTTTCATGTAGAACGTTCTTGTAGTTTTATTCTTGGGAGCTTTGTGGCGTCGCGACAAGAATCGTATTTTCACCTTGCGCGCGGTACCTGTGGCCCGGCCCGAGTGTGAACGGGTAAGAAAGGTCTGCCCGCAGTTGATTGTGTTTATTATTTTATTGAAGTATTTTGAACTGCACTCTACAATAGATTACCATCGACAATTAGTATTTAATTCATGTTCTATCGCTTAAAAGAACTGCTTTGGCAATATTATTTTTAGAAAAGTTATTTGAATTTTTAGTAATTTTGGAGTAATGTGACATAATAATAATCTAATTAAATATTTAAGTTCTTATCTAAATAATTAAATGAAGTGAAAATAAATAAATAATAAGTGAATGGTAATAAGTAATAATAATATTACTCAATAATTTTATATTTAATAAAATAGTTTATAATTTCAATATATGGTTTCTATAATAGAGGCACAGTGCTTGAAGAATTTTTAACTTAAAAAATCGTATTTAAATAGACACCTATAATGATAAGGCACGCTGTAGGTCATGCTGTATTAACCTAGCGTGGTAAGAATAATCTCAAAGACTCGCTCGTTAGTTGATTTTTCTCATAGACAAAGATGGAGACGTAAAGAAATCATCTCTCTTCACGGTTGGAGAGAGGTATTGACTTTGTCCAATAACTCACTCGAAAAAACGTTTGAAGTTAATAAATTAGTATATGGATCTTTATGACTGTCATTTTGCAGGTAATTTATCAGTATTATCTTTGCATCAAATTATTTTGGATCTCCCGTTGCGGGAGGCCATTCCTTCCTCGATTTTTTGCCTGATTCATCTTGCGCGGTTGCCCATTACGTGTTGAGGCCGACACATGCACGGCGTAATACGGCATGACAATGAGAATCTTTAACTCGTGTGTCAGTAAATCAGTGCACTCAAATCTGGAATAAGCAAAGAATGACGTTAGAGCCTATGCAGAGTTTTCCTTCGAATAAACATAGCGAATTTTTGGCATTTTGCTTCAATCCAATTCTCTATGGCTTTGTCTGGTTGTTCATTGTGATGTGAATAAGAGCAGTTCTATTAGCCCAAAGACAATCGTTATATTGAGATCAAGGTGCTAATGTAATTTTTGTTGGGTGATATTGACTTGATAACCTGGGTTCAATACTAAGTTATAGGATCTCACTCTGTCTTAAAAAAATTCAGATTAGTTGGCTTTTGGTGATTACTCTGCCAACAAATTGTGTAACTCATACTCAACGCAGCAATTGTAGGCTACAAGAATCATTAGCTTTTCATAAGATCATTTTTTTTGGTCCATGGCGCGAGTATACTTTGTCATTAACTCCATCCGATCGCGCTATATTAACGTTTTTGGTATAATTGAGAAAACTCTTATTAATTTCAAGATAGAGATGTTTTTCAAAACTGTCGCTAATTATTGCATTTTGGATACCTCAACCATTTTTTTTACTAAAAAATTTATACCTTGGGATTATACAAATAAGTAATCCACCTCATATCCTTCAGTTATCTTATCTAAAATGTATAATTTATGCCATAGAAAAAAATTTACACATAATATGATAGGATGACACATAGAAAAAAAAAAAGTTTATTCCGAACTGTAATCCTCAATGGCCACTTAAACATAAAACAAGTAAACAAAAAAATAAATATAAAAAAGAAAAGAAAGAAAAATAGTAGAAAAGAAAAAACATATTGGATAATGTTGATTTAAATTGTTTTTCAAACCGAAAAAATCACTCATTTATAAAATGATTTTTACCGCCTTATTTTGCGGGTCTCAGGATATGGTAGCGCTAAGGTTTAATGTGGCCATAGTACTTCAATACACTTTCATAATCATAGTTCTATACAAATATGGTTCAGTATACTTATAGACCATATCAATTCAACTTTTTGCACATAACCTGGTTGTATCAAATCACTTTCTCGACAAATATAATTTAAGATGGATTTAGATAATCTGCATACAGCTCATATTTTCTAACATATTGGTTCTTTTTTTTCAAAACAAATTACGTAGCAAACCAACAGAGACATAAAATGTCCGAAATCGACGTTTCTATGCCATAAGCGCTAGATGGAATTAATATTAGGCATTATTTAGAAGCCCACATTCGATCTTTCTCTAACTTTAACTTCCTTTTTATTTTTCTTTTTCATTGAGCTAAATCTGAAGATATATTCATTCAAACTCCCTCTAGACTCATCTTATATCTTATCCTGAGGCCTCTAACTTATCATTCTCAATGCCTTTCTCTTAGATTCTCATATTGTTTTTTGCCCAATGGTATCAACATAACATTCCAATGTTAATTCTTATACTTTTCTTTTACAAGTTTTCCTTGTCATCTCCTTTCTTCTATATATATATGGAAACTTTATGATACATCTCCTCTACCTCCTATATAAGTGCAAACACGTTTCAAAAGTTCTATCCTCTTTTAATACCTTACATACTCAGTACGAGTATTTTAGTTTTTCTGATGCTAATAATTTAACTATCAATAAATGACATATTTCTTTCTTCAAATATCTCATTATATGAAAAAATAACTTCACGTTATAATCTCCTCAATATAATATGACTCGTCTAATAATATAATCTTTTATCTAACATATAATATAAAAATGCTATATTCACTCGTTCATATATAATATATGTATAACACCTACAATATTATATATATATATATATATATAATTATATATATATATATATATATCTCTATCAAATATATTATATATAATATATTTATATAATATATATATACAACAAATTATTATATATTATATATTTATATATATATAAGCTATACTCTATATATTCTTTCATATTTATAATAATATATATTATATATATTATAGTTAATAATAGTATACTACTATATATTATAACCTATTTACTGAATATACATATATATATATACGTATACTATATAATTCGATATATTATAATACCTAAAATAATATATACTACTACTTACAAATATATATATATATATACCATTATATATAATATGTGAGTAGGTAGCCCTACTACTATAGTATATATATATCGGAGAATGACCATTAACCTGACTACAAATTGAATTCAACAGAATGTTGTCAACCTCTAACTCGCGAGGTCAGCACCATGTTTTTGTGTTAGTCTTCGTGGTCTCGCTGTTGGCTTGAGTTGTTACTCTTGGGATCTCTATAGGTATCCTATGCATATTATCCTATATATATATATTATATATTATATATATATATATATATATACTAATATATAATATCTATAATATAATATAATATTACCTATATCTCATATCATATATCGTGGCGCTCGTTAGATGTTTTCACATTGCGGTATGGCCCCAGCAAAGTTATAATCACTATAAGTATATATATACAAACTATATACAAGTTGTAAAGTTATAATACCATATATATTATTATATATATATAAGTATAATATGATATATAGTTATACTTTACTTCCATTTCATTGTATCAAAAGCACTCTTCAAAATTAATTCGTAAATATGGTACCTGCATGATAAATTTAATAAATCGAAGAGCAAAAAAAAATCACAAGCACATTCCAATAGTTGAAAAATGCGACTGACTCTGCCATACAACGAATAGTCTTACCTTACTCTCTACCAGGTCATAGACGTTTGGAAGGGTTGAAATTAACTATTTAAATATTTTATTGGGATATATATATAATCATACGTAGTATCCTAGTCTATAATTTATAATTAATATATATAATAATTATATTTATACTATTATATACTTTATACAGTGCTCTCCTTTAAACCCTTATACTATACATTTCAGTGCTACTAAACAATGGCCCGGAAATGGGACAACTTATTGAGGTAAATTATAATATTAAATTATAATTGAACATTCATTTCTAGAATTTTACTTGAAATCATGGATTTACATGGAATTATAACTCAAACTACGAGAATAAAAAGATAATTTGCATTATAATTTACTTCTTTAATATATTAATAATATAATAAATTAAAGTTATAGATGGGAATATTGACCAGAATGCAGTTATATTTAAATTTTTATGCTGATTGGATATAAAAAACATTATGTATTATAATTGCTCCTACTTAACTATATGACAATCAAGTTATTCAAGATCAACACTTATATGGACCTAGTATTCACAATTATGACAAATATATTTGCCTCTATCCCGTAATTATTTAATAATTAGTGCTAACTATATATAATACAATCTATCTTACTTGCTATTGATACTAGTATAATATTTAATTATATATATTTCTCACAATATATTAAACTAATTATATATATAAATATAATATTACTCATAAATATATATATCTAAATGAAATAATTAAATTGCAAAGATGGAAACATCTCGCGGATGCCTCAAGTATAAATAAGAACCAGAAAAACTATAAAGCTAAACATTCTGACAGTACGCACGGAGAGTACGTAACGTGCAGCCGAGCATGACTCGGCCTGCTCTTATTCAACATGCAAGATTAGTAATATATTTTAAATTTCAGACTTACTGGCCAATCGTGCGTATAGAAAAGTAAAGTCAATTGATAGGACAGTGAAAGATGCATATATAGTGACCTTCATTTTTGGGTATATTTATGATTTCTCAAGATTTAATGCTAGGATTAGTTACTTAATGTTTTACTTTTAACTATTATAATAATATCCTATTTATATTTTATTATATTGTTTTACTTGATTTTTTTTAATTTGTTTTCTTTTAAAAGATAAGATTTAGCCAAGTCCTACCCCAGCCGTTCTATCTTAACTTAGCGCCCACTATATATTATATAATATATAATATATATAAATATATTAAATATATATAATATATTCAATATATATCTATATTATATATTTATATATGAATATATATATTATATATATATATTATTAATATAATATTAAGGATACTTATAATAATATATGTAATATAACGATGTTAGCGTTATATATATAATATATTATACAATATACTATATCCTATAAAAATATATATATCCATATTATTATTTTATGGGTAGGGTTGGACCGTGGGATTAGTGCACTTTAAGTTTGTTCAGCATCAATTTGTTTTCATTCAATTGATTTTTATCAGCGGAATTTAATTAAACAGAAACCAACTTTCCGAAAAAACAAATTGAACAAATAATTTAGTAATATTCACACTGGATAAATACATTTATTATGTATATAATATATATATCAAACTCACTAATATATAACAAAGTGATAGAAATTATAATACGTAGCGTTGCTTACATATGCTTTTAATGATATTATATATAGTATTATAAGCCTGATTTCTGATATATTATATATAAATACTCAATTTAACATTATAGTGGTTACTTTATTCCGAAGGTTGGTCGAACCCAGGTGGGACTAGAATCCTGGTTTAACTCTAAATTGAACGACTTAAAATATTTTAGAGCTAAATATTTATATTTGCAACATATATACTTTATTAATAAGACAAAACACGTACAATATTTGAAGTATTTAACAAACCTATTCTATTATATTCATTATATTAGGATAATTCTCAAATGCAACACTTATAATTAACGTTCAATCACTATTAAAGAGTTATCATGAAAATAAAAATAGATTATATCGTAAACTGAACTATATATAGCTTAGTAAGTTAGTTAACCATAAAA
>JABUQX010078567.1:0-7500 GCA_015478945.1 Trachelipus rathkii
CTGCAAACCCGGGGACTACAGAATTGGTGACTACAACTTGTGAAGTGGAGGAGAAAAGAAATAACTCTCCCAGCACTCCTGCCACTTTACATACATACATATATATATATATATATATATATATATATACTTACTGTCTTACTGTCCTCCCCCAGGAAGGTCCTGGTCTTGTAGAAAACCACGACCTGTCAGTGGACTCAGCATGCGTCTCCACTCGGCTCTGTCTTCCCACAGTCTTCTCTCTTGTATTTCCTCCACCGCAGGCAGCCCGCATCTCATCAACGAATCTTGCAACGACTCCTTCCATCTCTTCCTTGGTCTTCCTCTGAGTCTTCTTCCATCCGGCGTCCACTCCCATCGTTTCTTCGCCAGCCTGTCTTCCTGCATCCTTTCCAAATGTCCCCACCATCTGATTCTTGCCACATCTATCCTCCTCACCATAGGTGTCACTCCGACTTCCCTTCTGACTCTTTCATTCCTTATTCTATCTTTCTTAGTCTTTCCAATTATTGCTCTCAAGATCTTCATCTCCGTTGCCTGTATCCTACTTTCATGCCTTTTGGTAGTACACCATGTCTCTGCTCCGTATAGCAATATAGGTGCTAACACTCCTTCATAAATACTTCTTTTCACCTCTACACCCATATATTGATCTTTCATCAAAGGATACACAGCCCTTGCCGCTCTTCCTAACTTCGTTATCCTATGCGTGATCTCTGCATCACACCCTCCGTCCTCTGTATATATTCCACCCAGGTATTTGAATTCTTTAACTTTCTTCAAGCTTTCTCCATTCACCATGATCTCCCAACCCTCCTCCCCCTCTCTGCTCACCATCATCACCTCAGTTTTCTCAGTGTTCATTTGTAGCCCCTTTGCTCCAAGTTTTTCCGCGAAACATCTCGTAATTCTTTCCATTCCTTCTCTACTTTCACTCCACACCGCCAAATCATCCGCATATGCCATGATATCTCCCTCCATTTCCCCACCTCCTCTTTAACCTCTTCAATGACTTTATCAATATAAGCTATGAACAATAAGGGCGACAATACGCTTCCCTGTTTCACCCCCTTCGCCACCTCAAACCATTTTTCATTTTTATACCCTGTTCTCACATTGCACTTAGCCACTTTGTAGATACTCTTCAGTGCATCACACAATCCTCTTCCCACTCCATAATTTTCTTCTAACACCCTCCATAATCCATTCCTAGGTACCGTGTCAAAAGCTTTCCTTAAATCCATAAACACTACATAGATCCTCCTGTTGTACTCGTAAATCTTCTCTCCAATCTGTCTCAAGGTGAACATAAGGTCTGTCGTACTCCTACCCTTCCTGTATCCATGCTGTTCCTCTCCTAGTTGTGGTTCGATGATCTCTCTCAGTCTTTTCTCCAACACTCTTTCATATATTTTTGCCATATGATCTATCAAAGAGATCCCTCTGTAATTTTTGCACTCTCCAGAGTCTCCTTTCTGTTTATATATTGGAATAATAATAGTTTTTCCCCAGCTCTCTGGGACCTCTTTCCTTCTCCAACACTCATTTAGAAGCTCCAATACCTTCTCTCTCAACACGTCTCCGCCCTCCTTAATCAACTCAACTGCTATTCCATCTTCTCCGGGAGCTTTATCATTTTTCATTTTCTTTATGGCTTCCTCTAGTTCTTCTCTAGTAATTTCATCCTCCGCATCCTCCTCATCATCTCTCTCCAACACCCCTCCTCCTCCAATCTCCTCCTCCTCCTCCCTCCTCCTCCTCCTCTCCTTCATTTAGCAGCTCATCAAAATATTCCGTCCATCTATTATTTATTTCCTCTGGTTTCACCAGGGTTTCTCCCTCTTTATTCTTAATATTACTTTGTCTTTTCTTCTGTGTTCTATATGTTCTTGCCATCTTAAATATCTTCTTCTTATTACCTGCTGCATCTTCTGCTAGCTCCTCTGCCATCTTCCTGGCTGCCTCTTTCTTTGCATTTCTTTTCACTATTTCTGCCCTATTTCTGGCCTCTACATATTCTTGCCTTGATTGAACCGTTCTCCTTTTTAACCATCTTCTCATTTTTATGGTTTTTATCTTCACCGCCTCCTCCACCACCTCGTTCCACCATCTCGTGTGTCTCTTCTTTGTACCTCCCACATATCTGTATCCTAACTCCTCCCCCGCTGCCTCCATTATCTTCTCTTGTAGTTCTGTAAAAATCTCTTCTCTATCTAGCTGGTCTATTTTCTCTCCTACCCTATTTCTATATGCATCTTTTTTACTCTGTTCTTTCAGGGACTCCACCTTTACTATCTTTCTCTTGTCTAAGGTATTATTCTTTTCTGCTCTAATTCTAAAGTCAGCCACCAACAGTCTGTGGTCTGAATCCATAGTTTCACCCGGTATGACCTTAACATTCAGTATCATTCTCCTATCTGAAGCTATTACATAATCTATTACCGATTTCTGATCAAACTCTCCCGTGTTGCTGTTCCATCTGTACCTGGTGTATCTATGTGATGCTCTGTGGTCAAAGAATGTATTCATGATTTTAAAACCCTTCCTCACACAGAAGTCCAACAGCCTTTCTCCCTCTATATTTCTTTCCTCCTCTCCAAAACATCCTATCCCATCTTCCACTTCGCTCCTTCTGCTCCCCACCCTTGCATTAAAATCTCCAATCAGGACACATATGCTATTTTCTTCACTTCTCAAACCTACCCATCTCTCCATCAACTCCATAAACTCTTCCTTCTCCTCATTTGAATGCCCCTGTTGGGGTGCATATACCTGGAACACATGGTACTTCCTTCTCATGATTTTGAAACTGCACACCATAAGTCTTTCATTTATTCCTTCCGCTTTCAGTATATATGGGCTCATCCTAGGTCCTACTACGAATCCCACTCCATGCTTCCTCCAACCTTCCTCTACTCCACTGTACATCAGGACATATCCTCCTCCCAAATCTCTACCCTCCTCCGCTCCCCTTACTCTCATCTCCGCCATGCCCAGCAGGTCAATCCTCCTTCTCTCCATCAGTCTCACCACCTCCTCCTCCTTGCCGCTGTATGTTGCAACGTTCAACGTTGCACATCTAAATTTTTGGTGTGTATCCGAATTCATAGTCCGTTTTCGTCGCCTAGTTCGTGAGCCGAAAAATCTGTCCTGTTCCGAGGCTGAGTCCAGGGTATTGCAAGCAGGTCATGTCGGGCAGCGGCTTGCTGGGCCTGTCCTGCCCCAACCAGAGCTCCTTTGGCCGGAAGAAGGAGAGAAAAATCCCTCCTCTTCCGCTACCAGGGCACACGACGTGGACGCGGAGTTGGATTTTGTGCCCCCTTATATATATATATATATATATATATATATATATATATATATATATATATATATATATATATATATATATATATATATATATATATATATATATATATATATATATATATATATATATATCGTGAGTAAAGTTTTAAATTTATCTATATTCTTCTATTCCTTTTCTTGACACTTTAATTTCTTGGCAAAATTCTCCTCAGTTACTTTACTCAATTTACAGGAAACCCACTTCTTCTTCTTCTTCTTCTTCTTCTTCTTCTTCTTCTTCTTCTTCTTCTTCTTCTTCTTCTTCTTCTTCTTCTTCTTCTTCTTCTTCTTCTACTTTTTCCTGTCTTCTTATTTTTCTTTTATGTTACCTTTTTCTTTGAATAACTTTGAAATTATTTTATTGAAATCTATTTTGAACTCTTTTGAATGAATCAATTAATTAACACCGTTGTTTACTTTCAAATATTCATTATTTGCCACAAAGGGTAAAGCACCTTTGGTGATCGGATATAATTATGCACACATATAGGACTGTATATGTGTATGTATAAGTTCTTTATTCTTCTTCTTTTATATATTTAAATACGGAAGCTCTTATCCCACATATTCGAAGGTAGCACACCCAAATCCTTAAAATAGTGACGTCAGAAAAAGATGTTTTATATTTCTTAATTGGCTGATCTTCAATTTGCAACAAAGTTTGAAAGAAGGATCTCTGGAATTTGAACCAATCAGAAAAGATCTTAAACCCTTCTTCAACCAATCAGACAGCAAGAGTTTTATTTTGCAATTCTGTGACGTCACACAGAGTTTGGATCTTCTTGCCTTGTATTTTGGTGAAAATTTCTGCAATAACCATGATGCATCTTACTAGTCCTTTTATTCACAGAATCCAATTCCTATATTATATATATATATATATATATATATATATATATATATATATATATATATATATATATATATATATATATATATATATATTTTATATATATATATATATATATATATATATATATATATATATGCATACTCGAACGATGAAATTACCTCCCATTTTTAATGGTGCGTCTTTCTCTTTTGCGTTCATATTCTTCACACACTCATCCTCCAGGCAACATATTACTAACCACCATTTATCCACATATCATATACACATGATTAAAGTACACACCCCACTTCTAGATAACACCTTACAGACATCCTTACTACTCATATCCCTGTGTGCGGGGGAGAAAGAATTTCCCACATCGTATGTCCTGCGTGTCGTAGAAGTCGACTAAGGGGCGGTGGTAGTTGGGTTGGCTGCCCACTACCACCTATCTCTTGCTAGGAATGCTGATGCATGCCTCGGAGATGGTCGTGATCGCCGTAAACGACCTTCTAACTTTCGGCGAAATTGTATGGATCGTATGGGTACATGGAATGTCAGAGGAATAAATGTTGAGGAGAAGAGGAGAGAGGTGATGGATGTATTTAGAAAGGGCAAATTTGATTTGCTCGCTGTGACTGAAACAAAGATGAAAGGAAAAGGTGAAGTTGAGTGGTGTGGTGTGAAAGAGAATGAGAGAGGGAGAGAAGGAGTTGCAATTTTGATGAGTGACCTGTGGTACAAAGCTATGGTAGACTTTGTGTGTGTGAGTTCTAGAATTCTAATGGTTAAATTTAAGTTTGAAAAGGTCAAGGTATGTGTGGTTGTGACGTATGGTCCATCTGAGGGAAACGTTGAGAGAGTACGATTTTTTGGGATAATTTGAATGATGCTCTGGATGGGGTAAGTAGGAGCTTCAGATTGATAGTGTTGGGGGACCTGAATGGTTGGATAGGTGATCAAAAAGGGATGGTATAACAGGTGGTTTTGGGGTGGCGGGAGAAAATGAGAATGGTAGGAAGGTAATTGATTTCTGTGAAGAGAGAGGTATGTGTGTAAGTAATACTTTCTTTAAACACAAGAGTATCCATAAGTATACTAGAGTTGGTGTAGGTAGAGATGGTATCAAAGTGAAAAGTATGATTGATTTTGTGTTGGTGAAGAAGGAGATGTTAAAGTATGTGTTGGATGTTAAATCAGTGAGGGGTTTAGGAATGGGATTATCGGATCATATGTTGTTTTATGTAAAATTAAGTTAGTGGGGGCTTGGATGGAAGAAGGTGACTGAGAAGTAGGTAAATTAAAGTGAAGTTAAGTGAGCAAGACAATAAGGTTAAGTATGTAAGAGCGCTCGCTAGTAAAATCAGATGAAACTCAACAAGATTGATGCTTGAACAAATCTGGGGGGCAAATGAAGGAAGCAATTGTTAGTAGTGCAAAGGAAGTGTGGATGTGCTAAAGTAGGAAGTAAGAATGTTAACAGCGAATGGTGGAATGAAGAGGTGATGAAAGCGGTTAAAGGTAAAAAAGAAGCGTGGTTGAATGTACTAAAAGCAAATGATGAAGTTTCAAAAGAAAGATGTTTGGAATTATATAAGGAGGAAAAAGAAATACTAAAGGTGCATACGTAGGAGAAAAAAAAGAGGTAAATGAACAGTTTGGAAGGAGGATGAATGGGGACTTACAAAGGGAATAGGAAGCTCTTCTGGAAGGAAGCACGAAAGGTTAAGAATGAGAATAAAGGGAACCTGCTCAGAATAATGAATAGGGATGGTGCTTTTTGTAACTGATGAAATGGATGTGAGGGGAGTGTGGAGGAATATTTCGAAAATCTGCATAACATTGTCAGTAATGATGAGGTGAATGTGTGTTGTTGGTTTGATGGTGCTAGAAGGAATAGGTATTTTGGGGATGAGGTTATTAGTAAGGAGGAGGTAATGGGTAGAGAGAGAAAGTTGAAGAATGGTAAATCTGCAGGTATAGATGAAATTACTGGTGAAATGATCAAGAACGGAGGAGAGATGGTGATTGATTGGATTTGGAAGTTGTGTAATAAAGCGTTTATGGAGGGTATAGTTCCAAGGGATTGGAGGAGAGCAGTAATAGTACCCTTATATAAGGGTAAGGGAGAAAAGGGGAACTGTAGAAATTATAGGGGAATAAGTTTATTGAGTGTTGTAGGGAAGGTATATGCTGGTATTTTGGTTGAAAGAGTGCGTCGAGTGACTGAGGGACTGATTGGTGAAGAACAAGGTGCGTTTAGGAGTGGTAGAGGATGTGTGGATCAAATCTTTACATTGAAACAAATGATTGAGAAAATGAGGGAGAAGAAGAATAAATTATATTTAGGTTTTATGGATTTACAACAGGCGTATGATAGAGTTAATAGGGAAGCTTTATGGCAGGTGTTAGTGATATATGGTGTTGGTGGTAGGCTTCTGAATGGAATCAAAAGTATGTATGACGATAGTGAAGCGTATGTAAGAATAAATGGTGTCAATGGTGATTGGTTTAGGATTAATAGCGGAGTGAGACAGGGTTGTGTTATGTCTCCTTGGTTATTCAATGTGTATATGGATAGGGTTATGAAAGAATTCGAGGTGGGGATGGCAGGAAATGGTGTTAGAATGATGGGAATGGAGATGAGTGGAGGGTACCCTACCTATTATATGCGGATGATTTGGTTCTGTGTGGCGAATCTGAAGAGAGTTTGAGAGGATTGGTAGAGAGATTTGGCAGGGTATGTAAAAGGAGGGGTTTGAAAGTAAACGTAGATAAGAGTAAGGTTATGGTTGTGGGTGAGGACAGTCCTCAGTGTGAAGTTATGTTAGATGATGAGCAGCTGGAGCAAGTGTCTGAGTTTAAATATTTAGGGTATGTGTTGGATGAGAAGGGAACGGATGATGCAGAGTGTAGTAGGAAAGTTGTGAATGGCAGGAAGGTGGCTGGTGCAATTAAATCGTTGGTGAATGTAAAGGGACTAAGTCTTGAGTGCGCTAGAGTCTTGCATGAGGGTATGTTGTTACCTGTGTTATTGTATGGTAGTGAGACTATGGTCTGGAATAAGAAGTATAGATCTAAAGTTCAATGTGTTCAGATGGACAATCTTAGGAATGTGATGTGAAAAGAATTAATAAAGTGAGGAATGAACGTATTAGAGAGTGGTGTGGTGTGAAGAAAGGGGTAAATGAGAGAATAAATGAAAGTATGTTGAGATGGTTTGGTCATGTGGAAAGGATGAATGATAGTCGGTTGGTTAAGCGGATGTATAGTGGTGAGTGTGTTGGGAACCGACCGGCTGGGAGACCGAAGAAAGTGGA
>JABUQX010078567.1:20000-87799 GCA_015478945.1 Trachelipus rathkii
AAAGAAGAGAGAGAGAGAGAAGAGAGAGAGAGAGAGATTAAATGAACCAAATGTTATTTTGTTTTCTCATGCCATATTGTCAAGTAGGAATAAAATAAAAACATTTTTTTTAGGTACAAATGATTTCTCAATTTCTCTGATGATTTTATTTCATCTCTAGATCTTCCTTTGCTTCTCTTTTCATATAAATACACCGGAATCTTATTATGAATTTTAACATAGGAAATTTAAGAAAAAAAATGAAATAATAATAATTAATGACAACTAAATTTTACCATAATTTAAGAAAAAAAATAAATAATAATAATAATAATAATAATAATAATAATAATAATAATAATAATAATAATAATAATAATAATAATAATAATAATAATAATAATAATAATAATAATAATATCTTAAAAAACAATGTAATCTATTTTTAAATACAATAATGAACAATTTAAATCTCTTTGCCTAAATAAAAATAAAGTAATATAAAAACATAGAAAAAAACTCTGCGGAAAATACGTTCACATTTTCAACAAGACAAAATTTAAATAAATAAATAAATAAATAAATAAATATTTGTATGAAAAAAAGCTTTCTAACAAAAAAAAAAAAAAAACAAATAAGTATATTAATTGAAATCTTGAATTTTAATTTTTAATTTTATATGCTTGTTTCATATTTAATTTTCTATATTATAAAATACTTGTAGAGGTCACATCCGCAGAGCATCCACAGTGATATTCGCATCCGCAGTGCATTCAAAGTGAAATTTGCATCCGCATTGCGAATCAACCATATTTCAATCTTCTTTCCATTCATTAGAATATCTAAAGCTGATTCAAGCTTTTCAGAAGCAAAATTCAACGAACTATTTGTGACGTCATTGGTTGCAAAACGATACTCGCTTGTGATTGGCTTCAAGAAACTCGATCCTTTTTCCTCATTGGTTGGAATTTTATCAATTACTTTTTCAGTATTCATTGCAGAAATTGACATACATTTTTTCAATGGATTGAAGTCCAAAGATTTTCTGACGTCACAGGATGGTTAGAACGAATTTTTTTGCTGTTGTTGTTTGTTTGTTGTTGTTTTTTATTATTATTTGTACTTATTTTTCTTGTTGTTATTTGTACTAAATTTTCTTGGCGTATGTACGAACAAACAGGCATTTATTAGAAATATATATATATATATATATATATAGAAATATGACCTGCTGATAACTTATTTTGTCTTTATATATATATATATATATATATATGCATATGCATGTACATGTGCATGTGCATGTGCGTGTGTAGGTGTATGTGTGTGTGTGTTCTTACCTATATTTGAGTTTTTAATTAATGCATAAAATTTATGTAAATATAAAGGAAAATAATTGCTAATTATATTCAGGCACGTTATTTATTACCAGACTCGACCATGAACTCGGATGAATATTGCCGAGTCCGAGTTCAAATAAATTGACCGAGTAACACGAGTCTCGGAGTCCAATGTCATGGATTCGGTGCATCATTAATAGTCAGACGTACTTCACAAGCACATACATTATTTCAAGTAAAAATAGATTGCAAAAAATAAATTAAAGACTCTCTATAAAGAAAATTTTCTTCAACTTTTCGTGACGTCATCAGCTGAAAAGCGAATCTCGTCATCGATTGCCTCAAGTGAAACTTTGGTTCTTTCTCTCTTCTGATTAATTGGAATTTCCTCAATTTTACATTTGAAGTTATTGCAAATATTTAATCAAATTTTCAAAACATTAACTGCTAACGGTTTCTAACGTCTTTTCAGGATACACACACACACACACACACACACACACACACACACACACACACACACACACACACACACACACGCACGCACACTCACACACACACACACACACACACACACACACCACACACACACATACATACATACATACATATATATATATATATATATATATATATATAACTCTACAGATACATATATATATATATATATATATATATATATATATATATAAATATATATAACACACACAAATATATATATATATATATATATATATATATATATATATATATATATATATATATTCTTTCTTATTATATGGACCGGTCGGAAAGATCGAAATTTTTAAGAATTATTAAAATTTTTACGTTACAAATATATTTAGTAGTCAAAAATTAATTGGAAGAAGCGAAAAAAAATTAAAGAACGCAACGTGATACATCCGAACTCGGCAATCATAATTTCTAAACTAAAGTGTCTCATGAATAATGGGAACAAGCCAGCTAAGGTGTTCTCTGCCATACGTATGACGAAAGATGAGTAAAAAGAAATATTAATTGGGTAAAAGTTACTTAATGCCCACAAGCTAATGCTATAAATTATTAAATGTACTGTGTATCAAACGAAAGTTTAAATGAAATTAAACCTTTATAGGGACGAAATGGAAAATATTTAAAGCAATTACCAATTTTTTTTGGTTGCATATTTTTGGAACTAGTTTGTGTGGCGTCATCTTTACTGTACTAAAATGTATTGTTGTGCGGTGAAACGTAAAAGAAAACTGATATGGTAAGGGCAACTAAACTTTTTTATATACATTATGAATATTTATTTTAACCTGCGCTCATCGTTTAGTGTTTGCTTTGAGAGTTACGTGACCGGTCATTCTCGCTAAGTGTTGAAGATGTTTTTTTTTAATTTGCCAAAGTGATGTAGAGTTACTAGTCTATTTGCAATATAAAAAATTACCATTGATAAAAAAAATGCCGAAAGTGTCGAAGAGAATGCCAAATATATAGGAGATCAGACAATTTTTTTTCCGGTGGCCGTGTTGTAAAAAAGAATATGAAAGTAATCCGCGGTCCTTTTTCTTAAATAAATTAAAAATAAGATATGTGACATTTTTTCAAATATTGATATATTTTTTATCAGATGTGTCCATAAATAGTGTTTTAAAGTTAGTAAACATTAGTAAGAGGGTGGTAATAGATTATTATAATTTTTTTAGAGAAGTTTGTTGTGTCCAAATATTTAATTCTAAAGTAAAGATAGGAGGACCATCTAAAACTTGTAGAGGTCGACGAATCTTTATTTGGCAAGAGAAAGTATAATAAGGGACGAATGGTAGAAGGTAAATGGGTTTTGGGAGGTAATGAAAGAGGTTCAGGGAAATGTTTTTTTAGTACCTGTAGCAAATAGGAATACTGAAACTTTAAAGAAAATTCTTGAAGAATATATAGCCCCAGGAACAAATGTAATAACTGATGAATGAAAAGGCTATCGTAAATTAGAAGAAATACACTTAAACCAACTTAAAGTGAATAACTCATTAAATTTCGTAAACCTTCAAACAATAGCACACACGAACACCATCAAAAGCAAATGGGGGAAAATTAAAAATAAAATTCCAAGAGCAGGCCGCTACATCTTATATGTTAGCCTACATGTGGAAGAAACAGAAAACACATAAGGACATTTATGAAAATTTCATAAATGCAATTGTCAAACAACAAGGAATGTAGAGGTAAGCCCTAACCTAACCTAACCTGACCTAGCCTAACCTAATTTGACCCATAGAACATTAGAAGGAAAAAAATTTATTTCGCCCCTAGAACATCCATTTATGTATCATAGAGGCTACCTGTGAATTTTTTTTTTTATCAGACCTCCCGTTCCGTGTGGGCGTTAAGTAACTTTGTCCCATTAAATGTAATAAATTAATATATTAATTTTTAATATATTAATGCATGGCAGAGAAGCCTATGTCTGCAGGGAGCTCTACCCACTCACCGACCCGTGATTAATAGAGATAAATATTTACATAAATCCGAATAAAATTTCAGTCTTTCTTGTGTCAACTTACTATATTTAGATTCGTTAAAATTAAATGGAATGTATTTTTTATTCAAGAACATTCTAAATGAAACTTTTTTATTATTTTATTTATTTATTTTTTTTTTTTGTATGTTGAAGCATTTGTATTGAATGAAAACAAATTTAAAAGAAATAATTATTTGCAAACTTCAAACAAAAGTCATCGAAATGAGATACTTTGTCAATTATTAATATACGTTTTATAAACGCAAATAAATATTACACATTATAGGTTAGGTTAAAACTTTATTTTCTTTCATACCTTTTTTAAATAAATCAATAAATTGGCAACTTAAATACATTCGCCTTTGCTGTAACTTAAACAGAGTAGTTTTAAAACTTTTTTTTTTCAATTTTTCAATTTACTTCAAGTCGTCGTCAGTTATTTCTAATTAAAAAAATGGCAACATACCTTAAATTATTCTTAGCAATGTTCTCTACTATATAATATATAATAAATATAATTTTGCGGCATTTTATGATGATAAGGTGAAACAGGAAATATTACTTCTCTCTTTACTGAAACAATTTTCTCTCTTCTCGTAGTTGTTAAGAGCAGTATTTCTCTCTTTACTGAAACAACTGTTCAAGAAAAAATTTGACCGGTTCGTTGTCAAACATTTTGCCAAGCTTTAATAAATTTGCAATCGAACATTGACGCAATTGTTGAAAGGGAGGAAGAAAAAAAGAAGCCATTAAACTAGTATTCTTATTTTTCCATTATTACATATTACACACCTACTTTATAAGCTACAATGTACGACATGAGGATTGTTTTATATTCAATAAACTACGGTTTTTGTTCTTACAATATACCTTTTTGTACTGCCATGCCAGGAAATATTATCTTATACTTAACTAGTTTGAGAAAAGCAAAAGGTTGAGAAATGCTGGGGTAGGGCATTTTTAAAAAAGGCCCCTATATGGAAATATTTATATATATATATATATATATATATATATATATATATAACTATATCAATATATAAAACTATATATATATATATATATATATATATAAGTATATATATATATATATATATATTATAGTATATATATTATTATATATATTATATATGGTTGATATATATATATATATATATATATATATATATAATATATATATATATATATATATATATTATATTTTATATATATATACTAATATATATATATAATATATATTATTATATATATTATATATATATATTATATAATATATATATATTATATATATATATATATATGATATATTTATATATATATATATTTATATATATATATAGTATTATATTATATATATAATATATATATATATATATTATTATATATACTATATATAATATTATAAATATTTAATATTATAATATATACTTATATATACTATATATTATAACAATACTATTATATAACCTCTTCACCCACGGAGTGTGGTGTAGCCCCCAAAAATCCTGTAGGAAAAAGAACAAATCCTATAGGAAAAGTATCCCACAGGAAATGAGCAATTACAAATTGGTTGAAGAACTAGCCGGGGTTAAGGCACCAACAAAAGAGTAAGAACCCTCCAAACCGGATCTCCACACACAGTTTCACACATAAATACGAAATTTAGGGCTGAAAAATCGAGAACAAATAACTATAAAATAATGAAGTAAATCATAATTCATAATAAAAATAATACATAACTAAATAATTAAATTAATAAATAATAAAATGATAATAAATAACATAAGACAATACATAAACAATAAATAAATATATTAGTTAATAAATAAATAAAAATAATAAACATAATACTAAATATAAATAAATATACAAAATAATATTAGTAATATAAAATTATATATATATATAATCTATAAAAATAATATATATATATATATATATATATATAGTATATATATATATATAATATATATATATAATATATTAATCATTATATATATATACTATATATATATATAATATATAAAACTAATAAAATAAAATATACAATAAATAAAATAATAAAGTTAAATAAGAAAATCATAAAAATTTTAATTATTATATATATATCGTTATAATATATATATATATACTATATAGTATATATATTATAATATATAGTTATATAATAATATATATAATATATACTATTTATATATATATATATAATATAGTATATATATATAGTATATACCTATATATAGTATTTGGTCTTCATAGCACTAATGTCTTTGGTACTCTACGTCCAAGTCTTTTTATTTGTAGTCGAATGTAGTAATATATGTATTTTGTAACCAATTTCGGAGGTGTTACTACAGCAACAAATGTCTTATAGAAACACCATATTGAACATTAAATTATAAACGACCTTTCATCCTCTATATTATTATTATTATTAGAAGAAATATTCTAAACACCTTTATTTATATTATTATTATTATTATTATTATTATTATTATGTATTATTATTATTATTATATATTATTATATTATTATTGCTTATTATATTATTATTATTTAATATATAATATATACATACTAATATATACATACTATATATGATATATACTATATATATATATATTATATATATTATATATATATTATAGTATATCTACTATATATATATAATAGCAGTGGCGGCTCGTGGGCAAAATTCTTGAGTAGCGCAAATCCATATCATATATATATAATATATATATATATATAATATATATATATATATATATTATATATATATATATATATATATATATTAATATATATATATACTATTACTTATATTATTTATAGCTATATATTATATAATAATTATATATTATATAATATAATATATATAAAGGAATGCAACACTCAGGAAAAAAATTATAATTTTTTAATGAAACTTAAACGAATAGGAATTAAATATCCCTGTATGTATAAAACTAAGAGCTCAATTTTATTAAAAGCGCACAAAATCAGTAATAAATTATTATTTAGTTAATAATATGAAAAGCTTATTATTACTAACTCTAACTTCACACAGAAATATTCTCACTAATAACATGAAAATAAAACTACAGGTCTGCCCAGGCAAATTAGCTACTAGCCTAGAAGGAGTCTGACTCACCGAGTATGGCAGACTCTGTTGGAGAATGAGTCAATGATTCTAAATGTGTGAAAATTATGATTAAATAAGTCGGTATAGAGATGATATCAAGTTATTATAAAATAATTAATTAGTTAATTATTATGTTACTTAGTATTATTAATATTATTATTATTATTTCTTGCTAATGTAATTTAAATTGGGATTCTTTAAAAAAAAAAATGACTGCTAATTGAGTCGGTCTTCAAATAATGAAGTTGCCTAATCCATATTTGGGGTTTTCGAGTAAAGGAACTATTTTTTTGGACTTCATGAAGATACTGTAGGATAGTTTTGCCTTAGCGCTGAGAAGTCGCTATTGATGATAAAGAAGGGAATCGGTTAGAAATTTCAGTCGGCGTACTTATCAGTGAGCCTTCCGCTGACACACTTGCAGTTTACATCACACAGCGCAACACATAGCTCACACGGACACATATATTTGTTATTATCCTAGGAAGTGTGATAGTAAGCGTATAATATAGTGCGTATATATATACTATATATATATATGTATATATATTTATATAGTATATATATATATAATAGTATCTAATATATATATATATATCTATATATATATATATATATTATATTATATATATATATATATATATATATATATCATATATATATATTAATATATATTATATATATATATATATATATAATTATATGATATAAGCTCTAGTATTATTATCGTCGCTGGGGTAGTTAGTTTAGTGTCTTTTCGTATAGTTTGGTGAGGTGGGGTATACGGTTAGGACTTTTCTATGATAAGGGCAGGTATGGGCCGTTGCGTGTCTGTGCTGCTACCATTCGCGAAAGAGCCCCAACTTCCGATATTATGCGTATCAAGGGTAAGTATGTGGTGTGATAGCTGTGTGGGATGAGTGCTAGTTACTCTTGTTGGCATGATATATGGATGTCATGGATGGCCTATGCTGGCTGTTGTTTTGTGTGTAGGTGTGGTGGGTTCTAATGGTGTCGTCGGCTGTCTGTTGCGGGTTTCTGACAGCGGGTGTGGTAGTCGTGGTATTGGGCGTTTCTTGGGCTGACTTGTGCTGTGGGGTAGTGTGAGTATTGAGCGGCTGGCCTAGAGGGGGAGGGTGCGGTGGGGACGCGTGGGAGTTGCCCGGTGGTGTTGTGCGTGTCGTGCGTGGGTAGCTTTAGGTATAGTGGGTGTATCGCGTTCTGGCTCGTTCTGTGTAGAGAGCGTCGGCGTTACGCTCGACGAGGGTAGCTGCGTTCGCCGTAGCGCCTTTGTTGGGGTGGTCCTCGTAGGGGATGGATGTGAGCCGGGGTGGTTAGTGCCGGGTGCCCAGGGGTGCGGCGGATCTGGTGCGCTTGGTTCATGGGAATGTGCGTCGTGTCACGCTGCTGTTACTCTGGGTGCTAGTAGGGTGGTAGTTATGTTGGAGGTGCTTGCATGTTGAGAGCTCGCCTGATGTGAGTGTTCTGGCCAGTGCCGGTAAGCGATGTTAGGGAGCCGGCATTGCCTGTGTGGTCCGGGCGTCTATGATCTGTATTACTGAACCTGTGTGTCGCGATAGTTCGAGATGACCGGGCACGAGCCGAGCGTGGTGTTACGTGGGTTCTGAGGGGGGGGATGCTGGAGAGACGGGGTGATTGAGGGAGCGAAGCTGGTTCTAGTGCGCCCCGATTCGGGTGAGGGGTGCGTGGGAGTCTGTGGGAGGGAGTGCGAACCGGTTTGTCGCACGTTCGTGGTGACACGCACATCTGAGAGGGAGGGGGCATCGGGACGGACGTGTGGCTGTGTTTGCGCGGGATTATGGGCATTTGTCGTGCGCGGTGATCACGTATCCTTTCTGCGCTAGGGCTCGGCTGGGTTCGATGGCTGATTTGCGCTTAGTAGGGCGGAGTTGCGGAAGGGGTGTGTGTGAGGCGGGGTTGCTTGGTAGGGTCTGTGGTAATCAGGCGTTCTCGGGGCACGGCAGTGTGGCGTGATATGTGATAGGGCCGCGATTTTGCGTTGTGCTGGGCTGTGGATTCTTGATGGGATCTGGTTGGGTGCTCGCGCTGATAATGTGTTACGAGTCGGGTGTGGGCCACCTTCCGTTGTGAGAGGTGTAGCGTTTTCGTTATGTGCGATGGTAAATATATATATATATATATCAGTAATAGTATATATTATGATATATATATATATATATATATAATATATATATATATTATCAGGTACTTGAGGTATGATAGTATTAAGAAAATGTTGCTTCATTTATATAAATATACTTATATTAGTATATATCTTGACGGCCGGTCGTCTATTCTAGATGGCAGTAGTGGTGGACGCGTTATTGATGAGGGTGCGATGCAGTGGTATACTGTATATTAATACTTTTTCAAAGATATTTAAACCGGGTTATATTTTTGTGACTAATTTCATATTCTTCTTTTTTTCTATTTATATATATTTCTATTTGAAAAATAAAAATTTTTTTCAATTATTTTTTCCTCTTTATATTTTTTAACTTCGCGTTTGTATAAATCATTTCCTATTTAATTTCTAACTTGATTATATTTATCTTTATAGAAGTTTATTAATTTTTAATTTATGTTTCGCTTTCATTTTTTATTACGTAAAACAATCACTAAATCGTACACCCTAAACCTATCCCTATCCTTACAATAACCCTTATTTCATGTATGTAAATCGCTTAATCACTTCAATGAATAACAAAACCCTGTATCCTTTAATATGCACAAACTTCTATTTACGGGACAATGGTAAGATTTTGCAAATATTTAATGCATTTACACAGTCATTGTATTCGTGATTATATATGCTATAGCACTCCGTTTTCTTTTCATGCTGTAACGTTTATATTTTAGAATTTTTTTTTCATGCTGTGAATTTTATATTTATAAATTTAATTTTTAACCAATTTTAATTTCATTATGCATCTTATACTTTGTAAGGTTTATTTCATATTCCATTTTCTTTTCATGCTATGAATTTTATATTTTGCAAGTTTTTATATCTCATTTTTTTTCATGAAATTACTTTTATATTTAAAAGCTTTATATACCATTTCCCTTTTAGGCACTTACTTAAAAATATATGCTGTGAATTTTATTTTTTACAATTTTACCTATATCCCATTTTTATTTTAAATGTTAACTAAAATTAATTTAAAAAAATAATTTTTATTTTTAGTTTTACTTTTTTATTATCATTTTCATGTTTTTATTTTTTTAATTTTTTCCTTTTTATTTATTTATTTATTTATTTATTTGTTTATTTATTTATTTATTTATTTATTACTATTTTCCTGTTTAAATTTTTCACTTTTATTTTTTAATTTTTTTGTTTTTGTTAACATTTTTTGTTTACGTAAAAATCACTTAACCACGCAGACATGCTCCACCTCTTCCCCTCACAGTCCTTGGATATAATTTAAGAATTAGACGGTTTAATGACTTACATACATGAAAACCCATCCTTATACTTGAATAAATAGGGTAATAAATTAATAGTTTTTACGTTTTAAAAGTAAAGCGTTAACAAAAGTAGAAAATAAACAAAAGAATAAACATTTTTATAAACAACATAAAGGTTTTTTTCCTAAATGTAAAATTAAACTAATAAATTATTAACGCTTAAAAACAAAACAGTAAATATAAAATAATACTTAAATAAAGTAATAAAAAGTTAGTAAACATAAATATGAAATTAAATTTCCTTATTAGAAAAAAACAAATATTAAAGTTAAAGCTTACAAAAAGAAAACGAGATAGAAATAAATATTAGGTATATGAAAATAAATTAAAGTATATAGGTTACAGGTTAAAATAAAATATAAAAACATAAAAGCTACCACTCGAAGCTTTGAAAACGGAATACAATTCACTGTGTCATAGAAATGACGTCAATCATACATTATAATGGAATTTGTCATGTGAACACGTATTACATAAAAATGGGTTATGTTTTGCAACAACGGAGGGATACAATAGGTATTGAAATATTGGCATCTAATGATATGTTAAGTTAATGCAAGTTAGGTTAGGTGATATGTTATTAGGTGTTGTTATGTTAGCAGTAATTGGTAAGTTAGGATATTTTCTAATGTACACCGTAGATTACGTGTGTTAGATCAATATGTTAGTTTATGTTGATAGGTTAAGACCGTTGTTTATATTAGGTAAGGCTAGACTCGATTAGATTGTTAGAAAAGAGAAGATAGATATAATAATAAATTCAAGTGCCGTTATAACTAACAATGCATAAGATGGAGAGCCTGTATATTTAACAAGGTTTGGTTGCTATAGTAACCATGCATTTATTCTACGAAATTCTCAAAAAATTTCATTTTATGCGTGAAACCCCGTTTTGGAGTTCGACCCCACCTCAAGTAAAGTGGTTTCTTATGATTAGTTAGTTTTCCTTTATTCAGCTTGCTTAGTTAAGTTCTCCTCCCTTTTTTCTTACAGGATTTCTCCTTTTATTTCTTTTGAAACCATGTTTTGGGAGTTTTAAACACCCAGTAGGGGACTGAAAATCTCAAAATTGGAATATCCGTAATTGATAACATTTAGATTGACACGTCATATGCCAAGCTAAAAGTTTGTTCACAGATCCGACTCCGTCTCGGAAGCTTCATAAGATTTCTATGTTGGGGCTACAACCTATTCTCATTCGATTTTCTTGATCATCTTTCTCTTTTTTTCGATTTCGGGTGGAATGCGGTAGTGCTAAGCCGGACGCCCGCTTTAGGGCTAGGGACATTCCTGACGTGGCGGCGATAGGAATCTTAATATATATCCATTGAACTTGAACGCTAGTCATGTAGTATTCCTCTGATTTTTCCTTTTCGGTGGTGTGCTTAATCGCGTCTAGTCCCTACTTTGCAAGGAGCTTGAAAGCGCTTTTTGTTTCTGGGTAAATTGAGTTTTGATAAGCGTGTGAGGATTTGTACTGATGTTTTACATACACTAAAAGCAGTAAAATCAGTAATCAAACTGTCCTCGCCTCCTTGCCCATCCATGATCTACTGATCTATTGGATTCTAGTAGGTCATATTTTAGCTAAAGGAGGATACGCAAGTTGATTTTGTTTTACATACCGCGTTATACTATGGGAAGCAAGTTAAATCAGCGCAGAATCTGTAACTCAACTGCGTGGTTGGCGTCGTGCTCACCAGGCTCTCTTCGGCGAGCGCTAGCTGTCGCGTCTGATCCCTGAGGTGGGCTTGTGGCATAGGCGCTGTCGATCGAGTGAATTTCATTCTTTGGGATTAAATCATGATGAAAATACTATATCAATTTTTAGTCAGTCTTATCTGATGCTATACCGAGATTATCCAGATGCTGCCGTGGGAGCGTTATGTGACCGAAGCAATAGTGTTGTCACAATTATCGCGATACGCTATAACAGTTGGCATCCAGCTTGTGTTAGAGTGACTATGAGATGATGAGATCGTCCAGGTGCGAACGAAGACCGCTGAGGTATAGCTAGCTGGGTTTAATCTTCTGTTAGAGGCTAAAGCGCAATTGAGAGAGTGTGAACCATTAGACGAAGTTTGCCAAGCACTTAATCAATAGGATAAGTCTAGAATGCTAGACGATAACCAGACCAGAAACGTAACCTATTCATCAACTTGTCAAGCATATCTCTAAACCATATCAATTTGTTAAATTTACATTAGCGTAGTAAGATTTAACAAATATTTATCATACCTTACCTAATTATCATAGATCAATGAATATACGCCAACGTAACAAAGTTTTTTTTACTTAACATAATAATATTTACAAAATTTAATCATAACCTTACTAACTATCATAATTCCCAGAATAATTGCAAACATAACAAGTTTTTATCCAAACATAACATAAAATAAGTTCTTTGAATAAAATATCATAGTAATCTGTAATAGTTTACTGTTCCTAAAGCATTAATCAGTAACTCAACCACTCACCGTCTCCTACCCTCCAATGATCTATTGATCTTATTGATTCATGTCATATTAAAGTATCCATTTTGCGGATAAACATAGCATAAAAATAAGTTCTTTTACAGTAACGAAAATATGCTAAAGTAACAAAGTTTGCACATTAATAAAGCCTAACATAAAATAACCTGAACTATGAATATAATGTACAGACGACAACCTACACAACCTTACACACGAATAAACTACTACAATTAACAAAGTTCCATACTTAACGACAGTATAACTAACTAACTCAGCGCACAAAGACGTAACCTACTCAACAGTTTGGCACCATAAATCTTCTAACCACTATCAATGGTTTAATTTTACATTAAGATGGTAATATTTTTTAACAAAAATTTAATCATAACCTTGTCATTATCAATACTGAAGCCATCGAAATATACGCTAAACCGCAGTGGCAATGTTTTTTTTATTATATAAAAGATAGTAATTATAACAAAAAATTTAACCATAACCTTACCTAATATCATTATAACTCACGGTAAATGCAAACATAGTTAAAGTTTTTTATCCTCTTTAACACCTAAACTAATGAAATCATAACATACTTAACGCGTACACACACACAACAACAGTATTCTAAGAATTACACGTGTAATAAACTTTTCTTAACCAATAAAGCGAACATAGGGGAAAGTAAAACAAGTTTTCATTTTTTTAATCACATATATTTTTCATTGAAACAGGACCGTTATATAAGATACACCACCACAACATAAAAAACATTATACCTCTACTTTTTAATATATTAATTCATGCGCTAAGAGGGGGACATGTGGCGATTTCAACATAAACTAGCAATGTTCTTATATCCCTCAAATCAAAGGATGTCAACCCCCCTTTGAAGGATGTAAGTATAAATGTCCATTCTGGGCACCGCAGTGTGCAGGAAAAAAGCATTATCACTTAACACATATGCACAACGACAGAAAAAATTGGTAGCAAGACACATGGCTCAGAAAAATGCGTGAACTTGTCGAGAAAAGCTAGATAATTATGGGAGTCCGACTGGCCGCGGCAGACATGATAGAAAACAGCGACAGGAGGAAGAAGGCCACACCTGAAACCAAGCGACTAGTAGGCCCGCATTTTTTCTTTTTTCTTTTCTTTCCTTTTTTTTTTCGTTTTTTTTTTTTTTTTTATTTTTCCACTTTTAGTGCTGCTTTGTTTTTTTTGTTTTTTTGTTATTTTTTTTGTTTTATCGTTTCTTTTCTTGTTTTTCTTTTCTTATTTATTTTATCTCCTCTTATCTTTTTCTAGGTTCCTGGCCTGGACTCACTCCTTAGATCGAACTTGCAGGGCGTCCCGATGCTTCACTGGATTTCTTTGCCTGTCCTTCTGAAATTTTTTGAACCACTTCTGTCCCCATATTTGATATTGTATTTTCATTCAATCTTTTTATGTAGAATTCCATTGATAAGCCGTCGACGCCTGCATGTCGATGCTAATGCTATCGCTTCAGTCCGTATGTATGTTAAATATTAATATTATATATATTACTATATAATATATATTATTTATTATTTCTTTATTATTATATATTATAATTTAAAAGTATATATATATTTATTTTCTTACTATTAGTCTTATATTTTTAAAATCAAATATTTATAGTATTCTTAATATATATATATATATATATATATATATATATATATTATATATTATAATAATATGTAATATATATTTATTATTATAATTAATTATATATATTATATATTATATATATATACAACATAAATATATTATACATTATATATAGTGATTATTATTATGATTAGTATTAATATTTATGATATGCTCTATCGTAGAATTATATGATATTTCACTTATATGTTTCGTATGTCTGTTTTTTCTGCATAGTTTGGTTTAACCATGAGCATCAACAATCCGTTCCCTGTTCCGAAGACCTAGTTTATTCACAGATCGACAGCGCGGCAGTGTGCGGTCCCCACGGCTCACGACTCCTTCCAGGGCACTTACTCTGCGATGTGACCCCAGGCTGAGATGTGGATACCCGGCCGTCCGTTGTCGCGGTCGTCTTCCAAGCAGAAGAGAGAGTAAGATCGGCTAAACCTTCGAGTATGACGTCATTTTGGGTTGAGGGAGTGCCAGGTATGTGCACGAGCGCAGCTGTAGAAGAGCACTGTTTGCGTTGACTTATTAGCATACCTTTGTCGATGTAGAAGAAGGATACATTGTTCCTTATAAGGCCGCCACTCACACGAGTCTACCATTTGACTCGTGATATACTGTCTGTATAAATCCGTTATATCTATTATTCATTGATCTTAAGAAGAGACGGCACAGGAAGAAGTATCCCACAACTATCTTTTGCAGTTGTAAGCGTAACAATAGAGGGCAAATAACCGACGTAGGCTGTTCCGATTAACTCGAAGGGTGGTCATTGCGTCGGCGCGCGCGATGCGTGCGGGGCTTGTAGCGTACGGTGGACCCGACTCCATCGTAGATCGCGGATGATCGTGATCATTCGGGTGGCTTGTGTAGGTTCTACTAGTATCCGCGGCGATGTTCGTTGTCGCACGATCCTTGAGTCGATCACACACCGCCGTCAGGCTGGATCGGCTCTCGATGACACAGTGGCTGCGCGACAATGGTATGGCTTACTGGGCGTCGCAATTAAGTAGCTCTTGGAGTTGAATCTTGTCAGTGAGTGTATTGGTTTAAACAATAAACAATAATCAAGAATGGCTGTCAGTCAACTCAGAATCGCACATGGCAATCATGAGGATGGGGCCCAGATGGACGCTGTGCTTGACGGAGTGGTGGGTGGTAGGTTGAAAGGAGATTTACTGCGAAAAAGACAACCCGCGCTATCCTTGTTTCTTGAAACTCGCTCTTGAGCGAAGATATACATGTAAACAACTATGATTATTCTTTTTGGTAAAAACACGGAATTGCGGTGGCAATGATTCATGGGATAGACTGCCGGTAGATCATCGATCCGCGCGGGAATGGGGCTCAAAGGAAGGGTGGTAAAAGAAAGAGGGGCTTAGAGTATTTTTGCGATTCAAAGAAAGGGAGCATGTATAGACGCAACGATAGACCTGCTTGATGATTTACTGATTTACTGATTTTTACAACTGCTTTTAAGTAGCGGTAATGTACAGCAAACAATAACTCAACACATTTTATTTTTCGCAATAGTGTATGGTTCAAGATAGAGGAAACAAAAAAAAAATAAAAAAAAAAAGATAAAAATAAAAAAAAACAAAAATATGACTTTATATAAAGCAATCAGTTATTTCATTCATATAGATCAATAGTCACGGGTGGGGGTTGGAGAGGGTAGGAAGGGCAAGTTTGATTTACTGCTTTGTTAATGAACAACTCCGCTGTTTAGGGTGTTGTAAAACGCGAATTTTTTAAAGATATAGAACATAAAAAGCAGTAAAAGTTGTTGTAAACAACTGTTTCCGAATACAGTATATGACAGGATAATAAACAAAGCATTAAAAAAAAAAAATGAACCTAAAAAAAAAATAAAAAATTGGATCGATAATGGAAATAATAAAATAAATCTAAAATAAATGCATAATCTGTAAAGGAGAGAAATGTATAAATAAAATCATGCATAAATGGATATTTGTTGACGTTTATAAAAAGAAACGAGAAATTTTTGAAAAATAGAATGTCAGTTCAGCCTGCAAATAAACGGATTTAATTTACTACTCAGACCCCACCGGCTCCAGCACTGGGTTGCTGGTACCGAACGTCTGTCTCCTTCCTCAGAACTCTTTCCTTCTCTGGGCTAGGGAGGGCCTGACCCAAATTCCAGAGTAAAATGTTTGTTTTGGGGGAACTAAGACACGATAAATAAAATCAGATAGATATCCAAGTCTATTAAATATGTTAAAGATATTTTCAATTTCTGAATCAATTATATTTGTGGTCCGATAGTTTAAAAGTCTCAAAAGTAGATGTGATATAATAAAGAGGGTAATGTACTGTCAGCACAGGACATTATTGATCTTCAGGAAAGGTCAGAGGTGGTAAGGATGTTGAAGGAAAAGGTTCAGAGGAAACAGGTACTAACTAAAAAGGATACACTATTAAAGGAATTTTTTAGGTACCGGAATGATTTCTTAATAAACAAGTCAATCTTAGTAAAGAAGAATGGGACAGGACAAGACTAGTTGTGCGGTTTATGATTTAACCACCAGGTTGGTGAGCGTGATGTGCAATCACACACGGAACAGTGGCGCACATGTGGAAGAGAACAAAGTTGTTGGACCTGGTATCCAAGGCACGTAGGCATCCAAGGGATTCACAGTGGTACAGATGGGTAATGTCGGAACGTTGCCCAAAAGTGTCATTGTATATAGTGAAGCCAACCGAGGTGTATTTTCCGCCAATCTGGAAAATGAGAGGTTCAAGAACCCTTTGAGCTGGTGCAGTAGATGTAATGGGATGCCGAAACAAGGAAATGGGATGGTGGTCATGTCTGGTGCAATTAGATCATTGCAGTTAAGTGGCTATGGTGAAGCCCTAAGGGATAAATCCTGCAAAGAGTGTGGTTGACGTTTTCGAGTGCGAGATGTTACCGGCTTTTGTGAGGTGCCTTACAAGGTACTGACGGATAACGGAGTAGAGTTAAGGAGTGGCAGGTTTAGAGTGAAAATGTTGCGGAATTACGTTTGGACACATCTACAGCAAGTCTTACAAGCCAGCAAGTAATCTGGGGGCTGTGGAACGCGCCAATAGAACTTTTTTTGCCGAGTTCTTAAGGAACATCCCACCATGGAAGAAGGTGCCGATTGGGATACTTCATTTGACAATGGGCAGTGCTAGTTTACATGGTACGAGGCATTGCAGAGTTGGGAATGTTCCCAGAGGAAAAACTAATGGTGGAAAGGCATAAAAAAGGAAGGGTGATACCAAATTCCAAAGGCATCAGCAGGAAAATGGCGGAAGGGTACAACCCTAACTGGGTTACCGGTAATGCCGGTGGGAGTAAGGGTAAAAGGACAGGTTTGTCACGGTTGAGAGGAGTCTTGACAACAAAGTTAGGCAATGAAATATGAAGGGCATGGTGTAATGCACCAAGGTCATATCCGGGAAATGTCGTATGCACAATACAAGGAAAAATCAAAGGTAGCGTAGGGTACAATTAACTCGCATTTTAACAGGTGTGGGCGGATCCCCGGCAATACTTAGACAGTATTTCCAGTGTGAGGAAGGTGGAACCGGAGGAAAAGGAGTACAAAGGAGAATATAGAAAGTGATGGAACAGGTACGTGAAGAAGGTATAGTCCATGTACCATGGGTTGGACAAGTAACACAGGAAGGTACAAACACCAAGAAACAAGGAGCAAAAATCAAGGAAGCATGAAGATTGTTAAAACAGATGGAATAACAGGGAGTAACTGGTAAAAGAAGTGTGTCGGTGCAGACAGAGGACCAGGTGGGAGACAATAAAGGCACCCAAACGGAGAGTGTCAGCATGATACTTTCACCGGTGGATATAAGTGAACACCTTGAATGGTTCGACGAGATAGGAGTAGATAATGACCAGGAGAGCGAATTTGACATTGAAGCTTTGAGAATCAATAGGGTTGCACGCCAAAGGACAGTTATCTATCGTTCGGCAGTAGGAGTCCATGATGAGAATATAAGGAGGAAACGGATCAGATTTAGACGAGATTAGTAGGTTTCCAATGAAATGGTACCTACTGAGAACCAAGATACAGACTTTGGGACACACGAGGAAGATCAGGTGGAGGAACAGGTGGAGGAAGTAGGTGAAGTCAATATTAAGGTGACTAGCCCCGAGGGCTCAGAGTATAGGCCAAGATCTATTTATGAAGAGCTTATGGAAGTAGGTAAAGTCCCGGACGCTATGATGATTGGTACCAGTGCTAGACAACAGGAACGGAGGGCATCAGAACCAGAGGATCTGTACAGGGCACCGTTTACCAAGGTCGAGAGGACGGTACCGGAACAGCCAATGTAATGTAGGAGGTCATTAGATGTTGAGGAAAAGGACCGAAGCACGAGAGGAGAAGCAGTCATACCGGAAGGCATGGAGTAAGGTAGTAAGGTTGGCGATGATTATTTTTTTTTTTTTCTTTTAAGATTGTTGCACAATCTTGGAGGGGAGTTATATGGCGGATTGATCTATTGATATTGATTTATTGAATCTACCACAGAAAAGGACACACGAGATCGAGCAAGACGCGGTAGCGCAGACCGAGAAATATGGCCTCACAGCGATATATTCAATGATAGTGAACTCTCCTAAGAGAAGTTATTTAGGCACACGTGGAACACAGGATATGAGTTGAGGATTTCTCATATAAAGAAGTGTATCAAAGAGTCAATGTGGATTTTTCGATAATTTGGTTCGTGGAACTCACTAGATTTGAGTGTAGGAAGTAAAGTTTAAGATCATCAATTCCGCAAAGCTGGTTAAGAAAATCTTTATTTTGGAAGTTAAAATTAAAATTGGAAGATTTTGGCTATTTTGTTACTATATTTATGAAAAAAAAACCGGTCAGAAAGTGAATAATGCGAATTAAAAGCAGAAACTAACGTTAAAATCAGGATTATTTTTTGAGAAGGAAAATGTAAAAGACAAGCCTTAAATATTTTTAAAATTAGGTTATTGGAGACTGTTATAGGGTTGAGTTAAGGAATGTGTTATTGAAGTGTTATGTTACTATTCCATGATTATTGGAGACTTGTTATAGGTTTGAGTAAGGAATTGGTGTTGATGTTGAAGTGTTTTGGATTACTATTTTCATGATTATGAGACGGTTATAGGGTTTGAGTTTAATGGTATCTGTGTTTTGAGTGTTACGTTTACTATTTTAGTTCATTGGGAGACGGTTAAGTTAGTTATATGAGAATGTCTCATATAGGGCGGAGTGCTAGGTATAAAGATAATTAAACGTATACCTATTATTAGAGCACCCTAGTGCACACAATCGCGATATGTAACATATTTACTGTAGCATAGCTACTGAGGGTAGAGAGTATCACAGCGAGGGGAGAGAGCTACAGAATGAATCATCTGTACAATATAAGTACGAAATGATAGACTAAAGAACACATCACTTGTACTGTAACTGGCAGACAGGTGCGTAGGAGACACAACTTAATATATGTATTAGCTCGACAGATGGAATATATATTATTATTATTATTTATTATTATTAGTTATCATAGATTGATTATATTGGCGCCTTATGTGAGTAGTATCACTGTAATCAACTATTAGAGATATGTAATCACATTATTAATTAGTGTAATCTGATTGTGCGCGAACACTTCGACTAGAGTGCGTTATCGAGACTATGACCAAAGAGAACACGATGGATATACGAACGAGGGCACGAAAGCTAATATACAGGAATCCAGAGAGAGTATTATTACACAAGTTATAATGAGGAGAGTTAGACGTTGAGTATATATGATAATCTATTATATTATTAATATTATTTATTATATTATTATTATTTCCACGAGAGATTAGGATAAATATATCTAATTTAATATATTCTTCATTATATATTATTATTATTATTGTTGCAGTGTATATATATTATTTATTATTATTATTATTATTATTATTATATTAAAGGTATACATATTAGGTTTTAATGTATCTATATTATTATATTATTATATTATTATTAAAGTTATTATATTATTATTATATTTATTATTAATTATTATTAATTATTATTATTATTATATTATTATTATTATTTATCTATGTATTATTATTATTATTATTTATTATCATTTATGCATTTATTATTATTATTATTATATTAGTTATCTATGTATTATTATTAATTATTATTAATTATTAATTATTAATATATGGAGGGTAATGGGATTATTATGGCGGGACCATCGAGCAGAGGTTCAGAAGAGAACTTTTTTTGAACGATCCATATACTCTCTGCTGTGGTGATTATTATTGCGCATCCTTACTTGTTTAACATTTTATATTTTTGTGGACGCGACAAACGACAATGTGGGAATGTGGGAAGTGTGATGTGATTAGATGTTTTTTTTGTTATTTTATTATTATTTTATTATTATTATTTTTAGCTTGTTACGTTTTTTTAACGGTGTGGGTATTATTATTATTATTATTATTATGTATTATTATTATTATTATTATTATTTATATTATTATTATTATTAATTATTATTATATTTTTATTTTTATTTATTTTATTATTATTATTATTAATTATTTATTATTATTATTATATATTATTATTATTAATTATTAATTATTTATTCAATATTATTACTGGTACTTATGTAAATATATCCTGATGGAGGGTTTTCTATGTTCAAGGGAACCAAACCGGGAACCAAACCGGGAACCAAACCGGGAACCAAATACTTGGATTTATTTAACTGAAACCTGGCCCCAACCCGGACGGATTTATATTGGTTTTTTGCTTGAAAACCTGGGCCCAACCCGAAGGATTTATTTAATTGAAACCTTGGCCCCCAACCCGGACGGATTTTAAATTGGTTTTTGCTTGAAACCTGCGCCACCCGAAGGATTTATTTATTGAAACAGCTGGCCTCAACCCGGAAGGGTTTATTTAACTGAAAACTGACCCCAACCCGGAAGGATTATTTAAATTGAAACCTGGCCCCAACCCGGAGGGATTTACTTTAACTGAAACCTGGCCCAACCCGGAAGGATTTATTTAATTGAAACCTGGCCCCAACCCGGAAGGATTTACTTAACTGAAACCTGGCCCCAACCCGGAGAGATTTATTCAACTGAAACCGTGGCCCAAACCCTGGCAGATTTATATCGGTTTTAACGGAAACTTGCATCAACCTGAAGGATTTATACTGGGCTTATATCGTGAGAGTGGGTTCTAATTCGGACCATGTTTGGAGTCGCGTTTCACTGGATGTGGGAGGGTACCTGGTGTTTACTCCACTACCTTCAACCCGGATTGGGATGACCTGAGTCTGCCGCGCCACCTTCACCTGGAGTTGGGAAGGGTACCTGAGTGTAACTCCCGCACCTCTACCTGGATTGGAGGTATCCTGAGTGTATCTCCCACTTCACAGGAACTCAATGGAAAGTCTTATTTAGACTATTTATTTTTCTTCTAATAATTGATAGTTCCCTTAACATTTGTAACTATAATCAAGTGACCCAGTTTGAGAGGGTCGTAAGACTTAGTGACCTTTTACTTAGTAACAAACTCACGCGTGTTGTTAATATTTCGCAACGGATGTTCTAGTTACACTGTCAGACAGTGTTGCCCGGTTCTTAGTGACCTCGGTTCGTGCACAGATATTATGTATTTTATTTTCCCTAATTGATTTATACTTTGATATTTGTGAACATTTACTGATATATTACCGGAGTTGATGTTGTATTTTAAATGTGATATTTTAGGGCATTATAATATAATTATTTAATTTATTTAGCTTAGTGATTTCTAGTGGGAGTTAGTGGCTAGCCTGGTAGGACCTTATTTTGTGGGATACTGATCGATTTATATTACTATTATCTTGTTTTATGCACTTGTTAAATTAAATGATTATAAAACTCCATTTGTCCTTATTCCTGGGAGCCCTAGTCTGGTGTACTGCATGACCTTTGTAAGACCTTCCCGCTGGTATGGTGCTTTCAGGCTGATTTATGTGTCCGGCGAAAATATATTATATATTATAATATATATATAATATATATATATAAGTATATATATAGTATATTATATATTGACATAGACTTAAATAAGAAATCATATATATATATAATATTATACATATATATATATATTATATATACACAATTAAGGAGAGTAACTTAGACGCTAAAAAACCCGCTATTATTATAACTATAATCTATATATATATATATAAGGTCTACCTGAGAATAGAGGCAACAGTCACATTATATATATAAGCACCTTTGATCATAACTTAACACTAATCTATGATATCATATGATAAGAGCGAGTATAATTAGTATATATATGATAGTATATATATTAATATATACATATATAATATATATAGTATATATATTATCATATTATATTGTATATATATATATATATTATATTATAATATATACATATATATATATATAATATATAATTAATATATATATATATATATATATATAGTAAGTATATAATATATATTATATAATGATATATAATATATATGACTTGGCAGCCCCTCCATCACACGTGTTTCACGTGAGCCGCCACTGCTCAAAGACTGCTCTTGATGGCTAGTACAAGAAAATTGCTTCGTCTTCTCTTTGCCTATTACCTGCTGCTCAGTCTAATATTAGTTGCCAGAAATGCACTCAGTAGTGATTATCCGCTTTTCGAAGCTGGAAAGCGGAGCGCAGAGTTATAGAAAACTGCCATTTCTGGAACTCGCGAGAGGCAATTCTTCAGGTCAACAGCGAGAGAGAGCGAGAGCGAGGCGAGGTAGGCACACGAGGAGCATGTATGGAAGAATGATTCCGAATGGTCGCACTATTCAGATACGCGGAGAAGATGTATTTCTTCTACTCATAAATTCTTATTGCGAAAAACAAGCGCACGATAGACTGCACAGCTTCGGTCCCGGATTATGGTTTTTGAGACTGTTAGGATTAAAAAAGCACCAGAGGCTCCCTATGAGCGAGAGAGAGGGACATAGAGTTCTATCACTATAAAAGAAAAAAACTTGCCGCATTTGATTCTAGATGTAGAACTTTCGTGTGGCCGGACTACGCGTGGGGTTTCAATTATTGCTTAAGACCAGCGTCATGAAAACCGTCATCCGCAATCCATACCCTGATTGTCCTCTGAGTGTCTCCGATGCTTCTGGTGCCCATGAATCCCAGCTGTCTCTGAGAATTTCTTGGGATGTCCCATGATGTTCCTGATGTCTCCTGGATGTCCCTGGATGTCCCTGATGTTGTCTTATATCCATGAATGCCGCCTCCAAGATGGAGATGTCCTATCATCAGAGGTTCTAGATGTCCCGTTTATTAAATGGTATCATGGCAGATATCCATACGATGTCCAATTGATGAACTCCGTATTGAGGGAACTACATGCTACTTCACTTACTCCATGATGTGATAGGTCGACTGGATTGGAGGGCGTCTATGTCATTATGTCTAAGATAGTCTCTGCACTGAAGGCCTCGAGTGAATATGTCCCTTGAACAGTGCTCTATATGTACACGATAGGAAGTAATTCTCTTAAGAGGACCGTCAAATAGTGACAGATATGGAGACGTCATTGCCACTATGACACTCATTAGCTGTATATTTAGCCGAAAGTTCACTGTGGTTCCTGAATGTCCCCGAACTTTAAGAAGATTGCCACCTACTCGGAGTACGCTTTCGTAAATGGTCACTTCGTGTTTTGGCAGGGAAGTAATATTTAGTGAATATACATTGAAATACACGCTAAAAAATACGTTTTCCTTAAAAACAAAAGAATTACAGAAAACGCTTTATTGTGTAGTATAGTAATATGTTCAAAAAAGTTTCACATTTTACTACATTTTAAGTATTTTTGAAATAAAATATTTTTTTAGAAAAAATATAAGTTTATAATATGATCACGTAATATAAAAAATATTTATCCATAAGATAATAATCTAATATGAAGACAAGGCAAATAATGTTAAAAAAGAGTCTTTATTAAGCGTAGTTCCTTAATTCACTTTGGCGCCAAAAGGGCAAAGTTTGGCAGATGATTGTAAAAACCAGCGAACGATTTAACCAATTAAGTATTTTATATATTGATATAATTTTAAAGATGTAATGTTAGAAGTACGATATTATAAAATAGTTTAATAAATAAAATATTTTTTTTTTATATTTTCGATTTTGATATATTGTAATAAAAAAGAAAAAAATATGTATAACAAAATGTTTAGATGTAAAATGTATTTTATTTTCTATGTTAATTCTATGCTATATAATAAAAGATATTTTGTAATAACATGAATTGAAAAATAATGTAAAAGTATCTATCCCAAGAGAATAAAGTCTTGGAAACTGACTGTTGAGTTTATCTTATCCTTCCCCATAAAGAGATAATTTTAAAGGGTTTAGATAGGCATAACAGGTTGAGTATCCAATTCTTATTCTGGTCGACGAAGAAGTCCTTCCCTGGCCTACCATGAGACAGCTCTCCCGCTCTGGAATACCAAGAGGTAGCTCTCCTGCTCTGGCCTACCAAAAGGCAGCTCTCCCGCTCCGTCCTACCAAGAGGCAGCTCTACCGCTCTGGCCTACCAAGAGGCAGCTCTCCCGCTGCTCCGGCCTACCAAGAGGCCTACAAAGAAGCTTCTTATTCTGGTTGACATGGAAGTCAAGAAGTAGTAGTTCTTCCCTTGTCTACCAAGAGCAGCTTTCCAGCTCGGGCCTACAAAGAGGCCGCTCTCTCTCGCCTACAAAAAGTCCCCACTCTCTCATGCCTACAAAGAGGTCTAACCCCCTGTTTGATAACAAACCGAAGAGTAGTTTTGCTACTCGACCATAAAGATAAGTTCGCGAGTAGTTTTGCTACTCTCTACCAGATATGTAAGTTTGAGAGTAGTTTTGCTTCTCTCCACCAGCTATAAGTAGATAAATAGAAAATTTTATGCATTTCATTTAATATAGAGCTATAAGATACAGTTTAATGTAAGCAATTATATTTTTCACCACCTGAACCCAGTCAAACATATTCCTTCTAAAATATATTACTTATTATATTATTATAATCTTAATTATATTTATATATACATATAACATAACAATCATATTATATTTAATTATTATATTACTTATTATTTATATATATATCATTATTATATATATTATATATATAATGTATATATATTTGCATTATATATCTTTTCTATTAATAAAAATTTAATTACATTGTACTTAATAATTCTGCCCTTATAAATAAAGCATAATTTCTATTTTTTTTCATGCTGAAATCTCAATTGAAAGTGCCTTTAAAGGTTATAACCCTTTATTTATAATGCAAATAAATTATAATCTCATATGATATAAGCTCTTTGCTAGAAAGAAATTGATAGTAGCGAAGCGGTTTAGTATGTTGCTAGTGGAGAACATATTGGGAGAATTAAAGAGATCCCTCTCGAGTAAGTCTCTTTAGTTACGTTGCGCTGCTCACAGTTAGATACTTCTAGTTTTCCCCACCCCGCTATGGAATGGCACCACTTTGTATATATCTTTCAGCATTAGGTTTTATTCTGAGCAAGACGCACTCAAGTTTTTTCCTTAGTTCATGTATAGAATGCCAGTAGTATTAAATAGTGTATGTAGTCCATTAGATATGCGATATATATTGAGGATATTAGTCCTAGATTAGCTTCTCTCTAGTATTTTTAGACGAGACTCATGACGCTACCATATATACTATATACCTGTTATCATAGATATATATAGTGCTAGGTCATGGAGTGCTGCGTACCTACCCCCGGTGCCGCTCAATCTAGCATCTGTCAGGTGCTCTGATTTGCACAAGTATTCGAACCTTTAAGTTTATATAAGTTATGGAAACTATATTACTAATATAATCTTATGGTAATTCAGTATCTTACATTACCTTTTTCAGTATTGAAAATTTATGAGTTATATTATATTCCGGGTCTATTCCGGGGTATAGCATCGGTAAGTACCACCTGCGTATAGGTCTCATATATAGTTACGAGGTTAATGGCCCTATCGCCATCGTATCCCTGCTATCGCCACTATTTAACTGTCCAGCACGCACAGCACATATCCTTCTCTGCTGTGCTACTTTCGCTCCCTACTGATAGGCGTCAACACTTCAGTCATGATCATTACTCTGCAATTTATACCACTCACTTGTACTCATTGTATTAGCTGTAATTATTATTAGCACAGTCTAGTGACTAGGCCTCCTTATTTTATAGCTCTCTACCTCGGACATCAGCTCACTATAATGTATCGGTCATTCACGAGTTTCGTGATATTCGGTATACTTATATTATATGATACTCATGTTACGGGTTCCAGGTCTCTCGTAAGCACTCTCCCTTACCACCAGCTCTAGGTATGCACGGGACCTTATATATTATAATTCCATAGCACGTCACTAGGTAACATGCGTAGTAGACTTATAGTATTCTTACCCTTATATAGATAAACGCCCTCATTTATGATACTTACTATTATATATAGTATATTAGTGATGCAGAAAATATCCGATACTATAAATTATATATTTATATACCAATACCCACATTATTCTAACCAATTATATCATTATACTCGTATTTATATTTTATATATATATATATATCCTACGTTACCCTCCATTAGACGTATCCTACCAGCATTTTAATACGTACACCATCCCTCTACAATCACTTTTTATATATACCATATACATGATCGGTACGTTACTGTCGTATACTTACTAGCATATACTTCACTATGTACTCGCGGCGTCCAGCCCTATAATATATAATACATCTTGTAATGTCCGCACCTTCGTCCGTACCACTTGTTTCATGTACTTCTGAAGAAATCTCCTTTTTGCCGCTGATAGTCAACATGATCCCAGTCTCTTCCATTGCCGAATTTGTGTTCTCCACCAGTACACCATATGCTCGACAGTACACTAGCGCCATTATGTTGATCAGAAAATGGTTGTTGCGGTAGGGCCCCAAAATAGGACAGCTTCACTGTACACCCATATCCCCGGGGCCGGTACTTTTTATGTTCCGCAGGCGTCGACGCCACTGTCTTGTCACTGGAGATTACTTCTTTCAAGTATACAATAACTTGGTGCCCTTCGTGTGCTACCCGCATTCCACGTTAGCATTCTACCTTTCCGACTGTCGCCTAAGACCGGAGCTTTAAATTTTTATGTGGATATATAGGTTTTTGGCTTCACCTAGAACTGCGCGTTATAATCCGATCAACTTTGCTCAAAGGCATGCCACTGATTCATACTTTGAGTACTTGCAGCGAGGATATCTTATAAACCCAGTGGAGGTGTAAAGTAGGTCCTATGCTCTTTATGGTGACCTCTACAGCCCCTTGTCCGGTCAAAGAAGTTAGCCGGAGCACCATATTTATTGTTTTTTACTGGAGTGTTAAACATAGGATTAATTTACATGCAATAGTACATTATTATGATTGTGACCTCCCCTACGTGCAATCGTTGTGTGCCCTCCACCCCGTAACTACCCGTGCCCCCGTGCCGGTAACCCGGTCCTTCTCAGGTGTTGGAGTGTTGTTTTATATTGACCTATACTGTATTATTATTGACTGATTATGACGTATACTCAACCTCTTACGTTTTACCCCACTGTATTCCATATAATACGCGCGTCGCTATTATACTCACTCATACGCCGTATATTGCTGTAATCCTCTGAGCCTATGCGCTTCTCTATCCTACCTATAGACACTTACACTACTTATCATACCCCCCCTATCCTACCAGTAATGATCTTACTAGTTTACACGCTTGTTATGTTTTTCCTCCCTTTAATTACGCACGGTTGCCAGGCTCTATACTCCACATGGCATACTATTTCTCTAGTGGTAGGTATTATGAGTTATTCAATTAACGTTTCATATACATACTATGATGTATCATGCTCGTACTTGATGTTGGTGTAGGGGTGTATCTAATGTGAGGTAGTGATAGTAGGCTATTAAATCTACCCTATAGTTCCTAACTCTAGGCAGTGCACATTTATTAAGTAATTTAGTGCTGCGTTTATTTTTTGTACTAGCAGTCCACTTCACATTATATATATTAATCATATATATATATATATATCTTATATTTTATTATCTATCTTATTATATCTTATTTCATTATATCTATCTATTTATATATCTATTAATCTATATTACTATATATCATATATATTATATTAATCATCATTATTATATCATCAATTATATATCTTATAATTATTATCTATATATTTTATATTTCGTTTTCATCAGTATATATCTTTTACATTATTTTAGTACTATAATATCTAATCTTACTCATATGCTTGTTTTGAATCTGATATTTTTGTCTTTATGCAATCTGATTTTATCTACTATATATAAATTTTCATTAATTTTTTATACTTATCCACTTAAATAGTTTTGTCAATAAAAAAAAATCTCCGTATTATCTTCTCTAATTTAGTTAAACGTAATTTTAATTAGATTTATGGGGCTATAATACTGATCCTCTAGTGATTAGCTTCCTATATATACTATTTATATCCAGCTATATACGTTTCCGTTTGACTTCATTGTATCTGCTGCGTATTCATATATTAATTACCATAATTGGTGACTACTATACACCCTTTCTTCAATTTCTTTTTGTGACGTATTTATATTACCTTACATTCCCCTCCTTCCGCACCTTATATATATAACTTATATCCTTCATATAACGTACTTGTTTTATCAATGTGTGCTGTCTTGTGTCGTGTGTGTTCCACTGCCACAGCCACTTAACATTGTTTACATAGTTTAGCAAAGAAAATCTCACACATCTTATTCTTCGAGCTTTTTTCACATAAATACAGACAATATTTAAACCTGAGTCCTAATATAATTGTTTTTCTCCATCCCATCTCTCTTCTTGTTTGTTACTACGATCACCTATGCCCTCTCTCTGCCTTCACCTCTCTTCTTTCCGCGCCCCTTTGCGAACGCGTAACCAACCATCTTTGTCTTCCTCCTGTGAACTCCCACTCTTCCCAACCTTATTTGGGAGTGCCCAGCTCAGAAACCCAAGTATTTGTTTTCTGTTCCCACCACTTTTTTTTTATCTACTTTATCTTTCCATTTGCCCACCCCGCGCCCCCTTTTTTGCGCCACGTGTTCCAGTGTTATTCCAAGCCGGTGTCCGGACTCTATTTTGTTGCTCTGACGCGTGGACCTCCTACCTGCCTCCCCAGTGGTGCACGAATTGATATTTACGCGTGAGGGCACTTGCCTGGCCGCTCACCAGGACAGCATTCCCACTTTCAAAACCTCGCTCTTAGTGCATAAATCGCCTTCTCATCACACTGCGAGATATCCCTAGATGAACCCTTTTTTAATTTTATTGTAGTGGTTATTGACCCCTCCTTATTGAGTCACCTTCTTATTCTCCTATCATTACTTACCCACACTCCCTCTGGAACACCTCCTTACTCCCCCCCTTCTCTTAGTTCCCCCCATCCCTTATTTTCTTACTCTCTTCCTCTCTTTCTCACTTATTGAGCACGCCCGTACCTTTATATAGCTTACACGCCTATACCGTTCTTCATGGTATGTAGCACCTCCATTCTCCGCGCCGTTACTTTATCTTGCCCCTACTATATATACTACTCTATACTACTATATTATATACAATATTTCTATGAGTACCGTATTTCTGTCCGGCGGTTTGTACATCGTTTCTTGACGTATACTATACTATTCGTTTATACCTTTCGGTGCTATTATTTTATGCTCCCACGTACTCGTGGTATTTATTCACCTCACTTACTGTTTGTGTAAGCCATGCGCTTTCGTCCATAGTTTCGGCTCGGGCCGCAGTGACTTTATGTATTTTTATTTTTTTGGTTGAGAGTTACGGTAGCTGGCAGCAAGCAAATAGCCCGTAATATGTGTCTCACTGACTACTTTTCTTTATTACTTTCTCTTTATTCTTATTAATTTATATATATTGCTCTCTATATTAATTTCTTTTTATAAAGGTAATATAATATATCATCATTATATATACATCTTTATATATATTTTATTATATAATATTTTACTATTATATAGTAATATTTATTCTTTATATCTATATATTAATATATTATCTATATTTAATTTCTCTATCTTTTTTTATTCTATTATGGATATTTCCGGCTCTACCGTATCACGGTTATTACTTTGTCAATTACTTCTTTCTATTCCATATATCTCACTGCTTCCTTCTTGCTTCGATATAACGTTAATTCTTTTTTACCGTATACCGGCCGGTCCTGGTTCATCCTAGCCGTCTTTACTACATTATAACTGTTATGTCATTTTTCTACTCCCCCCGGCCTTGCTTGTGGCAGGCTCTTATTTCGGAGGAGCCCCATTCTTCTTTTTATCCTTATCTCACACTGGGTGCTACATAGCTGATTCCGCTTCCGCCCCTACAGCTTCTTCCCACGCTCAGAGCAACTTTTGGCTGACTCAACGTATGGCCTTAGTAGTAGCCTCCTTCTGTTATATAGTACTTTCTGGCACTGATAATTTGTGGCTCATATACCTTAGGTCTTTCTCTGAGTTAAGTCGCCGACCACACCATTAGTACATATTCAGTGAGGCTCATTCCTACATAGTCCTCACGCCTCGTGGCACTATCTATTTACCCTTATTTCGCTCACTTCTTGAAGCTTACACTCTTTATAGAGCTCATACTTTATATTTTCTTGTCTATTAATTTATGGCAGCCTGTATATTCATTTTTCCACTATACGTTCGTTTGCTGAGTTGTCACGTTGTGCCCTCTTCATCTTGCCGCACGTAGGTACACTCACGTCCTTTATTTGTCAAGTGACTGGCTTCCCCGATCTGAACAGTACTGCCCTTTTATATGACGCCACAGACGGAAACATTTCGACCCACTTATCTTACACTCACCGACGTCGACTCACGTCTAGCCTTGCCTAGATGAGTAGTGAAGGAATATTCTATCACAGATCGCTCCACACAGCAGTCTTGAACCCATACTTAATAGGAAAGCTTCACTCAAATTCACATGGCGTAAATCGAACTTCTCGAGAAACTTATCTGAATCTACGAATTCTGTGAATTTTCTAACGCTCTTGTCTTTTGACAGACCTTCAACACCTCTGTAATGAAAAATTTCTTTACTCTACTATTGTACATACAATCTGAAGAAATCCGCTCTTAGAACAGTCAAAGTCCTTTTAATTTCCAAATGATTTGTATTATGTATTTTTTCTATGATAATCATCCCCAATTTTCAGGTATGTAATATTCATAGATTTTGTGCCTGATAAGTAGTGTCCCGCATAGGAATCAGATTCACTTTTAGCTCACCGATGGATTACTTCTTGTAACGGACTTCAATATGACTTAGTTTTCTCATCCACTTTATAGGTCTTTTATTATAAAGCATCAGTATCTCAGTTCCCTCACGAGCTATTTCTATGAAAATCTCACCTCCTGGATATTTATATATTTATCCTCATTCCGCTTAAACCCTATTTACTGTGCGTTATCGTATTTTATCCCTAAAATCATCAAGTCATGATAATTAACGCTTAGCGACTTATTATTAATCATTATTATTTTTGTTTATTAAATTTAATTACATTTATTATTTTTATTATCTCTTATCATTTATAATTTTTATTTTATATTAATTATTATTATTTATTATATATTCTTATTATTATTATTATTTATTATTATTATTATTATTATGTAATTATATTATTATATTATCAATTATTATTATTATTATTATTTAATTACTAGTCTTTCTTATTATTATTTTATTTATTATTATTAATATTTTTATATTATTATTATTATTATTATATATTATTTAATTATTATTTATTATTAATTATTATATACTTATTATTATTTTATTATTATTTATTAATATTTTTTACTACCTATTGACTTTTATTATTATTATTATTTTATTATTATTATTTAATTAATTATTATTATTATTATTATATTAATTATTATTATTATTATTTAAATTATTATTATTATTATTATTTTATTATACCTCTTTATTTTATATTTAATTATTATTATTATTTATTATTATTATTATTAATTTAATTATTATTGTTTTAGTTATTATTATCATTTTTACTACTTTATTTTTATTATTATGATATTATTATTATTATATTATTATTATTTAATTATTATTATTATTATTATTCTTATTATATTATATTTTCATTATTTATTCTTTTATTTTTTATATATTATTTTATTATTAATTTTAATTTATTATTATTTAATATTATATTTATTATTATTTTATTTATTATTTTATTATTATTATTATTATATATTATAATTATTATTATTTATTATGTAATTAGTAAATCTAGTTTTTTTTATAAGCTTCATTATATTATTATTTTATTTTTTTATTATTATTATTTATTATTTAATTATTATTATTATTAATTATTGATTATTATTATTTATTTTATTTTAATTATGTATTATTATTATTATTTACGCTCTCGATTAATTATTGATTATTATTATTATTATTATTATTATTATTTTTTATTTATATATTATTGATATTATTATTTTATTATTATTATTGATTTATTATTTAAGTTATTATATTTAATTATTATTATTGCTACTTGGATATTGTTATTGCTATTATAGGGTAGCTAAGCAGTGCTTGTTGTTTGATGTGTTCGATGTTAAAGGCTTAATCCCTTTCTCAGATGATTCTGAGATTCAATTCAACTAAGAGCTCCTCCAATTATATATATAAGTATAATATTATATAGCAATACCCTGTCGTCATGAGCGTTTCTTGAGCATGCACCCTCTCATTTTCTAAACGGCTATTTGCAATTGAGAATCTCTCTCAAGCTAGTGATCTTATCTCTTTCGTTAGCCAATTCTGTCATAAATTTTGCCCCCCCTCTATATTTTTAGTCTTATAGGGACATTAACTCAACGCAAAATTTGCTATATGAAATTCAATAGATATCATCTCCCGGATTGTACAATGCACTTATTGTTTGCACTGCTGTTTTTTGTATAATTTGGTGTTAGCAACTGTTGTGTGGAGGTAGTAGGTGTAGGAGAGGCGTAGATGTAGGTATGGTGTGATTAGGGAAAGTGGAGCTCAACTGAAACTCAATATGGATTTGGGATAGTGAAAAGCAGAATTACGAAGTATATGTGGATCCACGCTATATTTAATTTGATAATACCGTAGGTTATGTATTGAACGCATCACCGCTCCTATATGAATCTGGTAGGTGATTCCTCCGGACGGTCATGGATGATGAAGGCAGTGAGAGAGGTAACATTTCGTGTTTGTACATCATCTGATTCTTATGCTCCGTGGTAAAGCAGCAGGTGGAATTGATAGAGCTGGCTAGGGTCGACTCCATTCGTTGGAAATAAAGTAGGTATCCCTTCATTGTAGAATATTTTCCTCAGGAAGACACCAGGTGGCTCAGTTTACCATTGCCTACGCTTATTTGTTCTCAGAATGCGCGAGCTCGTGAAGTGGTTCTCGCCCCAATAAAGGATCTTCTTGAGGAGGCAGGTTTCAGCTTGTAGATCAATTTATTCTATTGGAGGTTAGCAGATTAATTTGAGGGTATACAGCCCCAGTCATATGTTAATATTCGGTCAGCTCAGTTTGTATAGCCGAGCGGAATGCGCGTATACGGTGTGTTTGATAGTGGTGGTTATGGGTTATTGACGAGGCGATGCCTAGGGTAGTAGGGTGAGTTATATACGTGGAGCTAACTATCGAGTCTTACTCTTGGGCTATACGGGCTGAGGCCTCCGGCATTCTCGCTCTGTTGGAGGGCTGGAGAGGTGCTATTTATCTATCCAAGGATACAGCTGTGATCAGAAGTAGCAGGTTTTTTATTGGGTTCTACTAGTAAATGGTTTATATACGGTGGAGGTAGTACTATTTAGTAGTTACCTCGGTTGGTCTAGAACCGCTCTCCACTATTGCACATGCGTCTTAGCGTGAGTTACGACTGAGGAGATTACATAATGTCTCTAAAATCATATACATAGAGGCTACGACATTCTTTATCAATTCCAAGTCAGGTGATTTGACTGAAGGCGGCTGGATCGGCACTATAAGAGCTGAGACTTTGTATGCTGTATTATTTGACAGCTATTAGTGTACTCAGACAGGCAGTAAATAGAGTGAGATAATATTTCTTTGTTATCTCGCTGAATCTAGGCACGTTATTAAGTAAGCTTTGCTTGATAAGTATCGAGAGCCTGACGTTAGCATCATTATGTGAATGGTTGCAATTGTACAAGATAGATCTCCTTTCTTAGGCAGAGTATAAATGTCAGAGGTGGATCTTTGGGTTTATACTAAACGTCAGATCCACGACCAACGAATTTGCCATCCGTACTTTGGACAAGATAACTCGCCGGAACCCAATCGTTTTCACCTCACCCGCGAAAGAACACCCGAATTTGATAATTTATTGATATTCCTCTAGTGCTTCGCTCAGGAAATGATGTTATAGGGCTTGTACTTCGTATACTCTACCTATAATCATGTAATGTGTCATAGTATGCCTAACTAACTTATCACATATTGAGTTGGATATAAATTTCTCACTGCAATCATATATCTAGGCAATAAATTTCTTATTACTTTTATAAGGGACTAATACTATATATATATTCTTTCCTATTACTCTACCTATCCTACACTCTCAATTCACATATTAGTATGCATATTCATCTACCCTCACCTATATCTCACTCGTCTACTACTATCTGTTCCCGTATCCCCCTCATACGCCCTCCCTCTATATATTCGTCCTACACGCTAGATTTCGACGAGTCGAAGGGTTGGTTCCTGTAGCCAGCTGTTGAAAAATAATATATAAGTACCGCCCTCGCTATCTCCGTAACCTTTGCATACTATCATTATTACCTCAGTACCTACTCTATCGATGCGCTTGTTAACTATTCTATATTCTAGTTATATTGTTAAGGGGTATTATATAGGATTTATAGACAAGATGGTCATATTTATCCATTTACTATCATTACTAAATTCACTATTCGCAATTGGTATTTTAGATACAGCGAGTTTATATGGAAAAATGCGTGTTGCCGTACATGCAACCGAAATCAGTAGCGAAAGTCGTAATAGCTTCATTACTTAGAGAATACTAAGTTTCGTCCTCGAGTAATTACTATTCACTTTGGCAATATATGTTACATGGAGCCTGTGTTTGAGTCAAGCTACATGCCAGAGGTACGTTAAATTTAATATGTCAGCGGTGTACGGCATGCACATACTAGTAAAGTCTGTCATAAGTTCCCACGTCAATTTTAATCTAACCTTTTATTATGATAGCTTATACTCAGCCTTACCATTTTGCGCTCTGGCTAAGTGCCAATACGGCTCACCTTCTACTACTATATATAATGTTCAGAGAGCGCTGTCAACAGGTGAGGCAACTTCCGGAGTCTTAGTAATAAAGTTTACATTGTTGTAGTCTATCCGACACTAGATTTAAGGAAATTTACCCATAAACCTACATATTGTAATGTTCGCTACTCGATTTTAGTACGAGTTGAATAGAACTCCACTACAGTTATTAACCTATGAATATATCAATCATGCAATAATTTCTTAAATTTACTCGATTCCTGATGTAGACTCATCGGTTAAATGGGTAAAACTCCTTATATATCTACCTAAACTAAATATCAAATATTCAATTTTCAGAAGTGGGGTTTCGCCCTTCATTATTTTATTTTTTATAATAAGTCTGGTAAGTACAAGTCTGAATCGCGCTCTACTTCCCGTATTCCTCCTGTTATGACTGTGGGGGAACAGGTTATCGACTCGTTTGGGAGGGCCGACTTCATCATATGAACGACTACGCTCTTTAGAGTTAATCAGAGTTTATTGTTTCCTAAATAGTAATCATGTAAGAATTTATAAATCATAACTCACTCACGTCATTCGCCTATCATATATGGTCTTGACTAGTTCTAAATCATTATTAAATTTAATTATTTTGTATTTAATTATTATTAATCTCTATGCATTGCATTGAGTTCATATTTTAAATTAGACTCTACTATAGTATATACTCACGTCTAACTCTTTGAATAAATACGATCTGCTGGGGGGAGGTTACCTCACTAAGTAAGTCCCGTTATCTGTCACCATTTTAGAGTTCCAATCTCGTTATTTATAGATCACTCGTCTACAATTCATATGTTATAATTTCACCTTCCAGTCTGTAAATTTATTTTTGCAAGTAGATATTCCTATTCCATTATTTATATTATTAATATAATCGACAATTTCATTTGCCTCACAGATTAATAATAATAGCTAATTAATTATTAATAAAATACCTATATATTTGGTAATAGCATATTCATAAGATTTACATTATCATCTCATTTTTATATAAGAACTATTATAGCCAATACGTTCAAATTATTATTTAATTATTCCATTTCTGATAGTATATAAGATCTAATATATATAATTCCATTTCCTAACATTATTATGCACTACCATTATAATAGCAACTTCTATTATAGTAATTTTTACGATTATTATATATATATATATATTAGTATATTATAATAGTACGAGTAATAGTTTCTACTAAGAATTTAACATTATAATTATAAATTAATTTTCCCCGCCCCAAAATTTGAACGTCTATCTCACCTATAATTAAATGCAGGCACTAACTATATAAACTAAAAGTTTATTAACTTCACCAATTAAATAGTCAACCTACCACAGTATATATATATTATTATATATAATATAAATAATATATATCATTTATATTTACTACCTATCCTCTTTGGAGCTACCTGAGGGTTGCACCTCCCAGGCCCTTTCCGTTTCTCTGGCTTTGGTCATGTTGGCTTCTGCTGTGGCTAGGGGGGGCATCTAGTCCGAGGGGTTTAGCGATTTAGGTCTACTCCATGCTTACACTCGCACACACAGGATGTAGACAACTAATAAACCTCTTTCAATCCTATATATATTGCGCATTATAGATCTATGGATCAACTTCATCTCCCGTACCCACACGGGAGAGTTGTCCCGCTGCCCCGGAGTTTGTCGCATCATTGTGTTCACGGATATAAGAAGTTATTATCTTATCTTGCATTTATTTTTGTACTATTGTATTGTGTGTGAGAGTGGGGGAGGCTTTTCTCAGCTCTTTATCTGTCTGGTACTCTGTGGTATAGTCACTCACTTCATAGATTCTTTGAGCGTGTCTAGAGGAGCTCACCTTATCAATATTCTTATCAGTTCTGCACACTTTTTATGACTGACTTGAGCCGGCTACTATGACATTTTCAGACGCACTTCATTTTCTCCTCTCTCTCTGGGACAGCTGTGAGCTCTTCTCTGTGTTGCGGCCTGAGTGAACGTTTTACACTCTTTGGTGGTTGCCCGACACTGTACACACTCTCACATACTGGCTCAGGACTCTTACAGGGGTATTTTCCATACTAGATTTTTCATCTTCTACTAGAGAGTGTTGGAGTAGATAGGCACACGAGAGGAGCTATTGGAGTGGACTAACCCCACTTTTTGTTCTGTGAGGTTCTTCAATGCCTCTTCACATTCTTAACGAGTTTACACCACTTCGAGAGTTTCTATTTACTGTTGTCTGCGGGCAGATCTGTTCATTGCTGCGGCACATCGTTGTACTGACGGACGTTATCTACTATCGCCATGGCATCGTTAGTTCGTAGTGTATACGCTTAGCCGTCGATTACTGATGCCACAATTTATCTCACATATATACTATCTACTGATCTACAACTCGTCGACTGGCCGCTCACTCGTACATCTTACTATCCGGCTCGGCCACAACCTTCTTCTACTTTGTCGTTCTCCGTGCATGGCGTCGCGTATGTTTTCATACCTTAATAATAACGTTTTGCAGTCGCCTCTATTTCGTGTCTCGTCTTCTCGCCGGGAGAGTGCTTCAATCGGAGTTCACTTGTACATTACCTCATTGGTACCGTTTTGTAGCCACAGTTCATGCTTCACTACTTACTCCGGTCAGGTGATTTCCTTCGGTACCCTCTGGTCGTTTGTACGATATCCCTTTACGGCTTACCCACTCGTTGCCGTGGGGGTGTTTTGAGGGGACGCCTTTCTTACTTTTTTTCTCGCGTCATTACCGTAGGTGGGGCCAGGTGCTTCTACCACCTCCGTATTTGCTTAGCTCTGGCTCTTCTTGGGTCTCTCAGCTTTGAGCCGCTCTCACGTTTGTCATTTATGTTGAGCCGCTCACTCCCTATTCTTTTCACCTATACTACCCTTCGGTCCTGAGGAGGGCTCACTTCTTGGAGGAGGATCAGTGTGCTTGAGGGTCTTACTACTGTCGCGATACGCGTCCCTAATCATCGCCACGTTTATGATTACTCTTCGTATTGCACTACTTCATTGGATGATGTACTTCCTTTTTGTAGTAACTGGGCACCTTATTCTCAGCTGTTTTTTTTTTTTTTTTTATTTTTTTTTTTTTTTTATTTTTTTTTTTTTTTTTTTTTTTTTCGGGGCAGTTTTCTGCTACTTTATAGACGCGGCTTATTTCTCTTTCCCTGCTTTTTTTCTGGAGGAGGCCCTTTGCCTCACTGTTACTTTATTATTGTTCTTTCTTATTATTTTTTATTATTTTTTTATTTAGTGTGATGTTGATTTATGTGTTTTGCTCACGAGCGCTTTATTTTTACTCATTCAACTGTTTCATTTTTGTTTCCTTATGCTCTTGATGTTATGTTTCCACTTCAACCGATACATTAACTGTTACTATTACCTATCGATTATTTGTTTGTTTGTTTATGTCCTACTGGGGTCCCTACTTATTCTTTGTTCCTATCATGCCGTCAGTTGGATCACGTGACGCCATCTCAACGTATGTTTATATAATTTACTTTATTTTCACGGTCTATCTATTCATATGAGGCTATACCTATAAACTCTGCTATCCTTGTGATTGGTTTATTATATACCTATCCGTCACCATATAGTTATCTACCTCACCAGTTTGGATTATGGATCTGCATGACGTCTATCTTTATGTATTGTGAGTAATATTAACTATCATATACCCCTTTCTTTTTCCTTTGCGGTTTCACTATAATTAACCCTATCCTATTCTAACTTCACTTTTATTATACTCCTCACTCACCAGCTTGTCGTAATATCACTCATACCCTTCTATATTATATTTATCTACTATCTTCCTAGGCTTTTCACTATACTATAACTAGCCGACTTTATTTCATCTACACACTATCTCCCTTCTTCTCCGTAAGTGTACTATACTACTGTATATATTATATACCCTCCCTCTTTACCCTCCTCTCTATTATTTATCTATCCGGATGACCCTTTTGACTAGCGTCCTACTAGCTTCCGTGTACTCACTCTTACCCCACTTTTATGGGTGCTCACTTCACGCGTCGTTGACTTTTTTTCATCCATCTATCAATTCACTCTTTCCATTTGAACCTTACCGCGCCCCCCTTTTTATTGGAGCTGATGTTCCAGGTGTTATTATTTGCGGATGTCAATACCTAGGCTATAATTCTTGAGACGCGTTCAGGCCCTCCTCCCTACACCTACACCCATAATCTTCATTCTATTTCTTAATATATAGATACACTATATCTATTCTATCTATTCTATTCTATTTATATCTATATATTCTATATCTCTTTATCTCTCTTATATTATATATCACTTACTATATTAATAACTAGACTATTTCACCTTACTTTATTATTTATTTTACTTCTATTTTTCTTATTAATTATATATATATATATCATATCTTTTTTTATATATAATATATACTATTACTTTACAATCACTCATTATTCATCTATATCATCTATTCTATAATATCTAGTATCTCTCTATCATATATCTTCTATTAATAATCTCTTATTATTCGTCTTACGGTACTACTACTAGTACTCTCACTGTTCATTCTCTAGTCTGTCGTATGACTGCTGTTTGGCGTATCCATGGCGCTCCGGGCTGTGTCTATCAGACTATTTATACTTATGAGGGTGTCAGCTCAAGTAATATCACTAGTTGAGTCTTTATTACGACCTTATCTTTATGGGGTGTAATTTATGATTCTGTCATTTACTTTGAGTGTTCTACTGTCATTTTATTCTCACTCCTCCTCCTCTCATAATCGTGTAGTAGCTGATCTTGAGCTTCTGGTAGGGCTGTAACACATTTCTCAGCTGACTTAACCTGGCTTTTATCCGAGCTGCTGCGTTGTTTTTAATTTCTGATTCTCACACTCTCACTCCGACCTATATAGCGCTCAGCTGGTTTATCTTGATTGGCACACGCGTGGATTCAGTTGAATTATTTGATTGCCGTTACGCCTTCTGTGCCGCTCTCTACCTTATTTCCTGATGTATTATCTTTAGTCGCTTAACTTAGCCTCTCACCACTCCGTTAGTCTCTATATCTATACGTGTTTCTAGCGTATGTAGTTTTATCGACATCATTCACTAGCTTTCTGATCATTTAGCTGCTATATCCGGTACCTGTACTGTCACATATACCTTCTATGGGATTATTCTCCATAGTGTTTTACTCCTATCACACGCTATCGCCTATTTTTCTATTACCTCATTACTTCTTCTTAATTCATTTTACTCTTCATCTCTTCGCCTTTTCCCTATCTTCCGCTCTTCTCTTTACCCTGTTGTGGCCGTGAGAGCTTGTCAACCCTACATTTATTGGAGCCGTTGTCGGCATTCCATTGGTTCGAGCTTAGCTTGTATTCTGAGCTATTAATCGGCTGACTATATTCATCCATGTCACTTAATGGTCGGTACTCATTCTCTCTTATGTTCGTCACCATTTCATCCATCTGATAATCTACTCTTTTTTCCTCTGTCTATAGTACGTATCTTACATATGACTGTCATTTCTCTTTTATCTTCATTTCTACACCGTTTTCCTGACTCAGTGTTGTCGGACTGAACCTCAAGTCATTAATCTTATTCCTCTTATGTTTTCAACTACCTCTTAGGTCATGATTATCCTCTTATGGCACTTTGTGCTCGTGTGTGCACTGTGGCCCTTTCCGCCACTACTTATAATACTCATCACACTAAGTTATGCTTGTACTTTATCGCCGCCGTTCTTTTCCTCCTCTCTCCTTTTTACCTCGGTTCTATCGTAGAGGTTGAGTTTTCGTTTATTCGCTCTTTTCTTTGTTTTTCACGACTATTGCTTGGCTTCCTTTACTGCTCGATACAGACGTCTCATGTCCGTGCTTTCATTTATCCCATTTTTCACACGGTACCTATTCTAGACCACTCTGATACCCCGCCCCTTATTCCTTCTTTCTGCCTTCCTGTTCTCTACTATAATGCTCTCGAGTGCTTATCGCAGTATTAGAGTCCACTCTCACTCACACTTTTCGGCCTCCACGGTTGCTTGTTTCTTTGGCACATGTGGACTCCCTTGGTCTTCTTTACTGATCTTTTTTTCTTTTTTTACCTCTTCCACATTTATTGCGGATGCTTAGCAGTTATGGGTCTATGTATAACTTTCTATGTTAACGCATAGTGAATCCTTGTCTCACGTCAACCTCCTACCATCCCCTATGATCCCCTTGCCACTTCACCAGGCTACGAATCACGGGAGTGATACACTGTTTACCCTTGTGTGAGCTTTCATTACCTGCCTGTGATCCCTCCTGACTGAGTATCTCACTCACGTCGGCCTATTCTCCCCTCTTGATTCAGACTAGATGTATACGTACACCCCGTATCATAGATCCTGGGTTATTCTGTGCCGTTGTACTCCTTGTTTCGTATTACGGGTCTCCCCTATACTGGACCCCGCTACGCTCCAGTCTAGTCAGATCTTCGATCACTATCGTTACTTGATTCCTACTTCGCTACTTTTAGAGTAGTTCTGCCGCCCTTCGGCACTTTTGCTTGCCCCTGAGCCAGTTCTTGACGTTATTTTCTGACGGCCGGCCTCAACGGTCACCGGCCCCCGTACGGTATTTGCCATATAGGGTCCTTGATATACATTCTTCACTCATGTCATCCGCGCCTTATTGCGGACTGTACAGCCCGGGCGGTATACCTAGACCGGGGGTGCTAGCGCACTGAGCTGGCCTGTTTACGCTGGCTTAACTCACGATCACTTGCGGGCTGGCTTCTGGGTGGCTCATTTGATACTGTGCTAGCCTTTAGTCCTATAGTACCTATCCTCTTGACCCTAGTTCTCTATCTCTACCTTTTAGGGCTTCTTGCCGCGCTCTGTTAGCCTATGTCCTCCGCTCACTTATGTATCTCTCAAGCGATTCAGGCACTCTCTCTGACGATATTGATATACTATTTTTATCACTCGACCTCTCTCTTATTACATCATTTATTTATATGTCATATTCAGCTCTTTGGTTGTCATGTATCTTGTCCTCTGTGAGAGAGTTTCAGCCGTACTGCTACGTTGCCTCCCTCTATACCTTATTACTGTGATTCACGTCTTGCGAGTGCCCACTACGGTTCTCTAGGCCTTCGGCTGCACCGTGTACTCACGTATACGCTTCATTACCTATATATAACTCGAGCCATAATAGCTACTGAAGTTCTGTCCGAGTTCAGGCTATAGTACTATTATTCTGTTTTATTACCTTATTCTGGATATCGCTGCCCACTTTCCCTTACTTACTTAACTTAATCATTATTCCTCAGACTTATGGTGCGCACCTGTACCCTATTTATACATCATTATTTAAATGTATGTGTATCTTTTACTTATATAGCTATTATATGCACCTCACAATTCATCTTTTCTCGTTTATTCATAGTATATATATACTCAGTTATACTGTATATTGATTTAACTAGCCTATTAGATGTCCAATGCTCTGTTATTCGCTACTCTTCACGCTCATTTTCCATATCCTTAATATACTATTTTACATCTCGAAGCTTACTTTCTCTTTTTCATATTTATTTTACACTCTATACTTTCGTATGAGTAAATCTTTTAGTTTAGCGCCTCATTATTTTACATACTATTGGCAGTTATGCGTTGCTTAGCATGTCCCTCTTCACACTTATTGACGTATAACTTTACTACTCTATCTTCCACTATCTCTTTATTCACTTTCATGCCTCCTCATCTCACATCCTTCTACCTATATCTTCACTATCTCCATGTATCTATTTCTCTTTATCCTTTCTTATACATTACATAACCTGTCTCAGCACCCTTTTTTCTCATATTCGCCGGTACTTATTTTATTCTGCATCTTTAACTCCTGGTATTTATTGGCGGACTCTCATGCTAGCTTCGACTCACGCCCTCCTCCCGCCGTGGCGCGTTTTCGTCCTTTTGCGGGTCCTCTGGGCGGTTCGTGGCCATGCCCTATCGCATTGCGGGGTCTATTCTTGGCGTTGGGTGTCTTCTTCTCATTAGTACTGCCTCTACTCACTACTCAGGCTATTTTAATCTTCGTTCTCACTACACTCGAGGCCCTTTTCTTATCCTTCTATTATTATACATTTTACTATCTCATCATCATCTATCTCTACTTTAATCTTACTCGTCTTATTATCTCTATTATATTATCTCCTACTGTCTTATTATCTCTAGTTTTATAATAGTTATTTCTTCGTCTCATATATATTTAATTATTAACTATTTACTTGTATAAGGTACGTCTCACTCATATGGCTATTAGGACTTGCTAACCTCCCCTGCCCTTCCTCTACTTCATACCTTAACCTCATGCTCCGTGCCGTCCTTAGCTGTGCCGACTGCTGAGTACAATTTAGTGCGTCCGAGATAAGTGGATCCGATTACTCTACTTCCGCCTTACTACTCCCCCCCCTATCTCTTCACTCATATTGCTTACAGCGACTTTAGTCACAATCTCGTCACTTCTTGATATCCTGTTGGGATTTTTGGATGAGTATGTATTTAGGATTAGTTATATACATATATTATGTATCCATATTACTTTCCTAATATAATTAGTAATAGTCAAAATAATAAAAGCAAACCTCCTTTCAGCCATTTTCTGTTGGCTCTTGTACCTATTCAGCTACAACTGGTCAGAAGGAAAGCTCTGTAATATGCATTCACTCCAGAAAGGACTGGCTTTGTTATATCATTTTTATTATGTTATATATTGATTCTCATCAGTACTCTATCTTGGGTCCGCAGTGTTCTGTGCAAAGTGCGCTGAGGGTCCCCGCTACCAGGCGACAACGTGTGTAAGCAATTCACACTCTCTTACTCGCTGTTGTGTGTCAAATCTTTCGCTGCTGTGGCCACTTCTCTCCAGGGGTCGGTCCTTCCCTCTGTTCTTTTATCTGATTGCCTGTGAGGTATCCGAGCGCAGACCAAAGCACGCTGTATTTATATTGCGTGCAGTTTTTTGCGCTCGTGCTACCGGCGCCCGAGGACATGTCTATCTCTTCGTCGGCTCGCGCATCAGACCTCGGCACGTGGAGATATGGGATTCAACGTATCACGATACTTAGTATGTTATCACCGCTCCGACACGTTCGTGCAATGACCTAGCGCTTATTCTTGTTTGGCTACTTACTATTTTCTTACACGATTCTGAGACTCTCTTACACATTAACCAAGACACCATTAAATGTCTCAGGACCGAGACCATAATGCACACCCACCATCGATTAGTACTATGCCGCTCCTTTACAATTGGTTCTATCCATTAATTTTTTTTTATTTTATTACTTTATTTTGAGGTGGATGTGTATACTGTATGACGCGTCGACTTGTTATTGCAGATGAGCTACATGCAGACTATTGGTGCTGTGTGTCGCACTCACTAGTTTCATATATATTCACTCTACTTATATACCTCACACACTACACTCATTATCATATACTTATATCTTTTTCCCCCAGGATTCTCACCCCTGTATTTCTAACATTTCCTATGCTGTTGTTCAGTTTTCGCGCATGTTATTTATTATTTTTATTTTTTTTTTTTTTTTATTTTTCTTTTTCCCGTTTTCTGTTGTCCTTATTTGGCCCGGTCTATTACCCGTCACAATGTTTCTTATTTATTCTCACAGCGGATCGCTGTACGTTAGTTGTCTTGCGCTATGAGTTAGTGGCCTTTCATCGCGCTGGCCCTACTCACATATAGTTATAATATATACTATATATATTTATCTTATTATATATATTTTATATCTTCATCGCTACTATATATCTATTACTATAAAAGTGTCTACTACTCTTCTATATATATACTCTTCTTTTTATACTTCATTTCTCTCTCTCTAATCATACTCTAACGTATAAAGTATTACTACTCTATTATTATTATTCATATATCTTATTCTATATTCTTTACTCTTATACATATCTATTCATTTCTTATTACATTATCTATCTCTATATTATCTATATCTTTACTATCTTATCTATCTATTTATTATTATTAGTCTCTCATTCTATATCTATTTGTTTAATTAATCTCTTTATTTTTTATCTCTTTATATTATTATTTTATATCTTTATACCTATTTGCACCAATTATATTGACATTATTATTATTAAAAAAATCATAGATCTTAATATATATATTATTACTCTTCATCTATCTATCTTTCACTATCATTCATCTATCTATTATATTTTATTTCTTTCAATCGACTTTTTTTATACATCTAAAAATACCTCAATTGTTGAATCTATATATATTACTTATTATTATCTTATATCTTAATCTTTTATTAATTATTGTTATACTCTCTATTAATCTCTATATTATCTATCTATTATAGCGGCCGCTCCTTAGCTCGATACTCTTGTAGGGGCAGTTCCTTATATATACTATCTGTTCGAGCCTCTACCCTGATACGTGCGATGAGAGCCCTATCATCTCACGCTCACGGAAGCACCTGAGGAGCAAAGACTTTCCCCGGTCGCCTTAGCCCTAGCGCCGACCCTAATGTCATCATATTACGGCCCCACCAGCAGCTCCGCCTTATCACCTTGGACTGGTTTTCTACATTCTGACGTCTCTTTTAATACTGATTATCCCCCGTCTTCTTATCTATACCCGATCACGACCACTTCCTACACTACTTATCCAGTGTTTATATCTTTGCTATTATTTTCCTGACCTATACATTCCTACTTTAAATTAAGTTAAAAACACGCTTTAAAACGTGTTAAAAATTTATACCAAAAATATAAAATGAATATAGCTAAAAATGTTTCAGTGTGATAATTAACCTAAAATTCCTTCCTGAAAATACAGTAATTAAAGTTTAAAATGTGAAATAATTTTGCCAATTTAAATTTAATTGCATTTAAGAAGCTTCTAATTAATTAATTATTAATTAAAGGTATTAAAATGAGAGAAATCCATTCTATAAAACGACTAGCCTAATGCTAGTAATTCTGCTAATTAATCAATATACTTTGATTATAACACATAAATATTTTATAACTATATTAATTTATTATATCTTCTGCGTTAAAATATTCAGATTTTGTTAATTGCTAAAGATATCATTAAAAATAAATAATCTAATATTAATAATTTTACTAATAATTCAATATACTTTTATTATTTTACTCAAATAATTAATTTCATTTGAATATTCGCATAATTTAATTATGAAAGATATCAAGAAAAATAAATTGAATTACTTTCCAAAATAATCAGTACAAATATTGATTTAATTTATTTTTTCCATAAGAGATATTAAAGCTTCTTCTTTTAAACAATCATATCCAAACTCGTATGATATTCCTAATGAACTTCAACACTCCTCATTAGGAATTGAAATTAGCACTCTATCCAAAACGCTTCTGAATCTCTAAATGAATATTCATGATAGATTCGCTCCTCTCTTCTTCTTCTTAACGAGCTCAAATCATTGATAATGCTTTTGAAAATTTATTTGTCTTTTCCATAATTCAAGGAGATAGGAGAAGAAGCAGGAGGACTTGTATGGACTATTAACGTCTCACAAATGTACGAATATTCGCAAGTTATTCATCTTGGGAGAAATTTATTGGAACGATTTTATAAATATCAAGAAAATAAAAAAGTTTTGACTACGATCTATTTTTCAAACGTCATTTGCTAATGAGATGATCCATTCTTAAAAATTCACTATAGAGGTCTTCTTCTTTACTTTATATATATATATATATATATATAATATATTATATAATATATATATATATATATATATATATATATTATATATATTATAAAATATATATATATATATATATATATATATATATATATATATATATATATATATATATATATATATAATATATATATATAATATATATATATATATATATCTATATATTACTATACTATATATAAATCGCTGTTTTATAATTAATATGATATTAATTATTATAATACTATTGTGAAGATAATATATGTTCTATATTATAATATACTATAATACTATTATCTGTATTATATATATTTTATCTACTTTATTAGATGGCATCTTAGTTATCGTATATGAGTAGCTTTTTGACCTTTTACGGGTGTTATTTACCTAGTCTAGTATCGGTATATTATTGATTTATATTTTTTTTATATTGTTTTTAGGTATAGTCGTTTATAATTTTACAGGTCTTTACGGTATATACTACTACAAAGTCGTTTATTATATAGTATATGACTATATATTTAGTAATTAATGGTTGTTTTATATATTTTGAGGGAATATAATTTTACGTAACGTCTTGAGTCCCTATATCTCACATACTAATATATCCACTACAGAGGTCGTTTATTGGTTGGTCTTTAATTTTTTATATCATTTATATACTATGTAATTCGCTGGCTAAATGCTTTATATTTGTAGTGCGATTGAATGAAAAGATATTAAATTAAACATGATTTTTATTGATGAGTATTTCTTTTTGATATTTATCCGATTTTTTAATAATTTAGCTCAATTTCATATTTTCCCTTCTCAAGCCTTACTAAAATTTTTATCATTTGCTTGAAGAGAAGATTAAAGGTGATGCATTTATTGTCATATTTGTCCTCTGTTAAGACTTCCATTTATTATTTTATTGCTTATTTGTTTTTTGATTTAATATATTAAAGTTTTATTTTTATTTTTTTTCTTTTTTTTATTATTTTTATAGATAATAGTATATATACTCTTGCTTTCTTTTTAATTTTGCATGGTGGTTTTTTATGTTCTTATTTCATCTGTTGATTGGTTTTGATTTGTATAAGTAGATGAGAAATGAGTTTAAGGTTTTGCCTTAGGGGATTGTTTATATGTGTATAGATGTGAATTAGTTGTACTTCGTGTATCTTGTGTTTACTGGCATATATTTGTTTTTATTAGTATTAGTGTCTTTTTATTTGCAGCTTATTGGGCTTACTGAGCTATGCTGGTTTGATGTTCGCGGCAGGTTGGCGTTATGTTATGATAATGACTTCGAGTAGTGAATTGGTACTAGTACACTTATTAGTTATGAGTTGTTACGCTGAGTATGTTATTTTAGTGTATGCTATTATTTTATAACTTTTTTTTTTTTCTATCATATTCATTATTATCCTTATATTTATTTTAAATGTTCGTTGATATTATCTACATTATATTTAAATTATTTATATATTCTAATAAATACTTATTATTCCTATTATATAACTATTTTTTATAATATAGTTATAATGTTGTTATTTCCTATTGTTGCCAATGTAGAAAATGATGATTGTTGGATATTATTTAATTTAGTCTATACTTAAGAGACAATTGTGAGTTCAAAATTTCTTGAGACATACTTAGGAAGTATCAAAGACATTAGGTTAATTGAGCTTTACTAATGTCATTCTCTATATTTTCTACAACATATTCTTTTCACATGCAAACTCATTAATACTCTAAACCCTGAGTGCTTTACAAATCCTTCTTATCCTGTGAACCTATCATTCTTTAGTAAATTATACACAGGGTTAACTTTTAGGCTTAATCTTTAAATACACAAAATAATAGTGGACTAATTTTCCTGTGGGAGTAAAGTAATCTCCAGATTAAGTATCATGACAACTACAATATCACTTTTCTGTTGTAGCTTTGCAGACAGACTTTGCCAATCCTTGCCCGGCTAAACTATACCTAGCAGCAGTTAGCCTGTCATTTATAGATTGGCCTGCCATTATTATATAAATTTTACACTACAAGTTATGAGTAACAATTTTATTATGCCATGAATACACTATATTGAACACTATTTTCAATCTCGTCTTACTACGATGAAAGATTCCGTACACTGCTTACGAACTAAACGCTAACCCACAATATTTGTTGTCAAATACTGAATACAGAATCAGGAAACCAATCCAGCTGAAAGAGAACAAAACACAGGCATACCAATCTCAATAATTATTGGATGACGTGTTTAGAAAATACCAAAAGGGAGTAAAAGAAGAAGACATTTATATTTTAAATTTATAAATAAACTTATAATATTTTGATTTCATTAAATTATCATTATAAGCAAAAAAACTTTAGACTCAGTTGACTTTGAAACATTTCCTTACGCGTCCCATCCATACTACGAAGCTCAAACGAAAACTGACATTACTCAAGCCCAAAAATCATATAATATTATAGGTTATGAAAAACGAACCGATCGAAGGCAATGCTTTTGTAGTTAATCATTTACTTCCTCGGGAGTTTTTATAGTAGTAAATAAATAATTTTAGAAATATAATATTGAACCGAAATTGATCTTGCAAGTGTCCTATTCTCAACAATCCTAAAACTTGAAGTGAGATATTTCTTGCACACTGCAATATAAGATTATAAGCTAGATCATTATGTATATAAATATAAATTAAATTATATAGTATACTGCATTCACAATGTTATATAAATTTTCTAGATACGCATCTTGTCATGTATGTTAGTGTGTGTTGTGTAGTGTGGTGTGTGTGTGTGTGTGTGTAAGTGTGAGTATATGATGTGTTGATGTGTGTGCATTGTGTTGATGTAGTGTTGGTAGCATAGTGTGTTTTCCGTTGGATAATAATTTTCACTCTCATAATAATTGTAACAAGCATAATATATTAGGCATATTCTTTAAAATTTAGTACCTATATATAATCTATAAGTATATATACTGATAGAATATAATAATAACTTTTTTATATTATATTTCATTATATTTTTTTATTACTTTTTGTCGTGAATTTCTCACGAGAAAACGGTGCAAATGGAAAAGCACTATAACGAACAAGAATATCTAACATAGCATAAGTTTTTATGAAATGTTTATTAGTATAAAATCAGGATTTTTATTTACTATATAAATTAAATTATTTTTATATTATCGTATGACGTGATGTACTTATGATATTTATCATTTCTTATTAATGTAAACTCTTGCAATAATTGTAAATAGTCATACTATGATATGAGCAAAGACCCACTGGGAAAGTAGGCTATTTCGTCTCATGTTATAATATTAATACGGTTTTAACAGTATAATATTATAATAAAAATATAATACTTCATCCAATGGTTATAAATTTTTATCGGAATATCTATCTATTGTGTGGCCTATGTAGCGAATGATGGCGGTCTAGGAGCAGGGTCGACCTGAGGTAAATTCACCACTCTGGGCTCCGCGCCTTAATAAGGGCGCTCTCACGCTACGCAAATTAGTAGAGGCTATACACATGAATTTAACGCCATAATCGCATGAGCTGCGCAATATATATATATATATAATATCTATATATTATATTATATATATCATATATATAATATATATATATATATTAATAATTATCATAATTATAATATAATATTTTATATTATATTATATTATATATTATATATCATATATATATATTAATATATATATATATCATATATATATTATATATAATTATTTATCTTATATATAAATTTATAATATATACATAATTAATATATCATTAATTAATTATATAATAATATATCTATATATTAATATATAAATTATATATTATAATATTATATATATATAATATATTAAATATATTATATATCATAGTATATATATAATATATATAATATATATATTATGATATAATATATATATATAATACATATATATATGTGGTGTATTTTAACGAAATAGTATGGGTAGACAATACAATAACATTAATATTGCAATTTGTAAACATATAATTACATAGTACGTATTTGTCTAATAAATAATAAGTTACCTAGTAAAATAGTTCTCTTTAATTTAGTAGGTATATACCTAATTGAAGTTTATGAAATGGTGCTAAAGTAGGGTATGTAATGTTGAATCTATATGTTTAGTTTTAATCAATTTACTTTACTACTATAGATGTGATACGTAGTACGGTACTATCCTAGTGACAACTATGTATCACGTAATAAGTAATAGTACTACTTAATAAGATACCAGGGTATTATTTAGTCAGTCTATTATCTTCATAATATTATAACAATATTCAAGTAAATTGGTAACTATACCACTGTTCATACATATATATTTCTAATTTGGCCAGCCTCGTTAAGATGAGCGTTGACCCCTCTACCTGATCTCCGCTCCACCCTCCACGCTACCGGCAGGACTCATTGCCTGGAAATCCTGGCCAACATTTTACCACTTGAGGACTATGTTAAATACAAAAGAGATAAAGAAAATAGATATACATAAAGAAATAATCATAGTATGGAAACTACAAAAAGCTACAGGGAATTGAAATACATTTTTGGAATCCTGTAAAATTTTAGTTTTATTAACACAATAGATAATATTAAAACATAAAAAAAAAAATCGGAAGACAAATAAAATTGGCTGTGAATTTATTATATTGGGGATTGAACGATAGGTGCTGGCACAAATAATAATGTGAGTAAGCACTTATACTATATACTCCTTAAATTATGTTAATAAAGAGATTACAATCATTAATGGCGCCCTTAATAACGAAGTAGATCTTCCGAATTCTGACTGAGATAACGTTGGTATAACACCTCATGATAATAGTGGGAGATAGAGACGTTTATCCCTCGTGGCCAGTAGGGAATGATGAATGAACGAAGCAGAGAGAGAGAGGATACATCCACGAATATGCGAACACAATAATACTAATAATAATAATAATTATACCTCCCAATACTACAAAGAGTGGAGTGAGGTTCCGAGAGATAATAACACTCTCTACATCGGAGGGGGAGATATATATTGATCTCATCAATAATATAATACTAATCCGGTCGTTCCCCGCAGGCGCAGAGACCCGCCTCCTGCCCTCAGAGAGAGGTTGCGGTAATAAAATATAATACATAAATCTTGAAGGGTATACTCTTATATGATTATCCGCCACTATTTCACGCACATCAGACTTTTATTTTATCACGACCCGATACTAACATCGTCATAAAACATAGAAGTAATACACCTTCATCATATATTCTAATATATAATAATAATACTATAACCTTCCATTATCTATATATTTATATTTTGTATATTTACTTTATTATTTATTACTCTTATTATATTTTATTCCATTATTCATACTCTATCATTAACTTTTCAGACAGTGATTAATCCCGTTTTCTTTATCGCTGTTAGCTTACTTGTATTGTATATATATTGGAGCTGATTCTAATAACTTATTTTTTTTTTTTTTTTGTTATTTTTTTTTTTTTTTTATTTACCTTTCCAGACTCTAACTCTTGAGAGTACCCACCACGACTTCCCAGCATGTCATTCTTTATCCATAGGTAGCATGTCTGATATATAGTTTTATTGAATCCCCACGTATCATGGTTGGTTAAGTGCTGCTTCTAACTTACAGAGGCGACTGATATCTTCATTATAATACTATATTTCTATATTAAATTTATTAATCTTATTATCATAATTTAATTCTCTTCTTTATAATTATCTACATTCATCTTCTCATATTATATTTCTATATTCTAAATTATCATATTACTTAAATTCATATCTACTTATCTATATCCTAATTCACATTATAATCATGTGATCCAAGAGACTTTTCCATACCTATTATCATATCCAATATGTGTAATACTGTTCATTACTTATACTCGCGCCCCCCAGCATGCGAGGCCTACCATACCTAAGCCTCAGGCTAGATCCAATTTTAGCTCCAAATACATAAGCCTCAGAGGCCCAGACCCGCTCTAGCATGCCGCCCATCGCACCTGTGAAGGTGTGCTTTTTCGCACGGGAACCTAATTACGCACGAGCCCACACCAGATCACTCACTCCTCTCTACCATGAGCTTTCGTATCATACCCAGTTTCTTTTTTTTCCTACCTCATTTTTAGTATTTATTATTGGTCACTTTTATTTGCAGGCCACTCCCCTCCGCTTGCACTGACATCGTTTGCTTTCCTCAATCCACTCAACACGCCGTCTCACACTAGTCAATGTAACCTTTTATTCTTGCTACACATATTTCGCAGGTGATCTTCATCTTACTACGTTGATTTTGCAGTATTATGATCTCAATGTACATCGCACCTCTGTTTACTTATGTTTTTGTTATTCATACATTCGCCTTATTTTCGTCACTCCCTTATATCCTATGGAAGTGCAAGTTTCTGGTTAAAGCATTATATTATTTTATCCACTATCCTCCAAATTTGTTCCCCTATTTCACTTTCAATTTTTTTCCTCATACTTTAAGCCGGTTTTTACCCCTTCTGTCTCGTAGATACCACGTTTCCTCACCCCTCACACGGTCTAGCGTATTCTTTTATTATACTACTTTTTAACTCATTTTATGCCCTCTACCTCCACCCAGTAGCCCCATATTGGTAGCGGTCGGACCGACCTCTTGGGCATTTTCTTTGTCCTGGTCTTTTCCTTGCTTTCCGTCCTCCTCGTTTTTTCCTATACCACCGCACCGACCAGAATCCATACGCGTGTATGTGCTATTCTACGCAGCTTTTCCACTACTCCAATTATATATATAATTACTTTTACCCGCTTATCGCTCCATCATCTCTTCTTATACATCACTTCTTCACCTTAGTGTTAATTTATATACTTACATTCCCCGTGCACATTCGGTTTCTGTTTATTTAAGTTTCATATGTCCAGACATGTGCATTAAATCGCGGACAATAGCCTACGCAGAGCATAGCATGAGCTAGGATCCCTATTGAGCTTCGGTTTGAGAAACCTAAAGAGCATACGGCTATAGTTCTCTGATAAGGGCCCTAGTACGGATAAAAGTAATTCAGATGCGACACACACTCGTCTAGAGTGTCCTATCGTATTTCGGGTAGCTCCTAAGATATGAGAATTAATATATGTAATGTAGGTGTAGCATTGAGGTTCCTTTCATAAAACTCAGAACTTCGGCATCAGCCGAAGGCTCTGTCCAATGTCTATTAGGTTTAACAGACTAATACCGATACCGTACTTTGGGATACTAACAACAAGTATCAGCCAGAATACAGTACTATATACGTGTGTACTATATAGTTCAGTTGGATATATCCTGGGTAGAATTTATAAGTATTTACTCATCAGGATGTATCACATTGCAGTTATGTTACCTCCCAGGCTAACATGCATTTCTCCCTTTTATTTCTAGCCTGGAGTTCAAGTTTTATTTTGGATTGGATTCGGTTATGACAAGGATCCTATCTTAAAAGGTGTGTACATAGACCCATAACTGAGCAACCTCAATAAATGTTGATATTAGAAATAAAAAAAAAGACAGTAAGAAGCCAATGGAACTTTCAATCAACCTTCCAAAATTGTAGTGGACTCCATCACGTAGTGTACAACATTTTGATTAGGAAGTTAGATTAGAAAGATAGGAATATTGTCGGGCAATAATTTCTGATGATGCCTTTTAATTGAAAATATAAAATTCATGTAACTATTTTATGAAACGTTTTCGAGCACATAAGTAATCCATGCAATATTTATAAAAATACAAAGTTATACGATCAATTATTCTTATAAAAAAAATTCTAAACCAACTGAAATGAATATTAACATTATATGACTTTAGAAATAACTTTTGCTAAATACAAAGCAAATTTAATATGTTTTTTAAATTTTATTTGGCGGGTAGAAATTTCGCAACATTGACACACACACAAGATGGTCCGAAAATTATAACGTTGGATTGAAATACTAGTAATATTTCTACTATGACGTAGTCTACAACATTTTAATTAGGAAATAGCTAATATTGAAAATGCTAGTGATATAAGTTATATATGAGATAAGATAGATGATATAATATCTATTGTTTAGAAATTGTTGCTAATCCATTATGAATTTTACCATAATTATTTTAATTTCATCCATTATTCAGAAAATCTAATCTAATCTAATCCAATGGAACTTTCAATCAACCTTCCAAAATTGTAGTGGACTCAATCACTGGGTCTTACAAATTTTAATTAGGAATTCGTAAATTGAACATAATGCTAGTGATATAAGTTATATATGAGATAAGATAGATGATATAATATCTACTGTTTAGAAATTGTTGTAAATTCATTATGAATTTTACCGTAATTATTTTAATTTCATCTATTATTACAAAATCTAATGTTATTGTGCGAACATACGAGTAATTACTAATTAATATATGATAACTATTGTATTAGGCTATTAGCTCACTTGTAACTTTTAAATATAGGTTGGATAGGTGCAGTGGCGAACTGCCAAAATTTTAACCGATATTCCTCTTTTTCCAAAGAGTTAACCAGCTCGCTTTTCTTGTTTAATTAAACAGAAAAAAAACAGTTGATAACCGGTAATCGCGAAATGGCCGAACCGGCTTCAGCTCACCATTTGATAGGTATATGAATTACTTGTGGCATTTATATATATATTATATTATTAATATATCTATATTTATAATATATATATATATTATCTATATATATTTATATATTATAATATATATATATCTTTAATATTAATTTCCTGTATATATATATATATATATATATATATATATATATATATATATAATATATATAATATATTTATAATATATTAATTATTAATTTAATATTATTATATTATATATAATATATATATATAATATTATTATATATATATTATATATATATATACATATATATTATAATATTATTTAATATTATTATATTATATATATATATCTTATATATATATATATATATTATATATTATATATATATATATCTTATATATTATATATTTATATATGTGTGTGAGAGTAGGATGTATAACTCTCATAATAGCTCTGTACACACGCTATATACACCTGTAACACTGCTCAAAAAAGGGTTTCTCTGTATGTCAATTTAAATTTATTTTATTATATAAAAAAAAATTCTAAACGACTCTTTTGTATGGCACTTTCAAAAATGTAAGAGTGAGTCACGGAAGGGTGCGCTCAATAGGGGTGCCGATAATGTAGGAGATTTTTAAGGATGGGAGGGCAGTTGGCATCTATATACGTTTATAGGTAAAGGGACGATGTGTTATTAGAATAAAGTCGGCGTTTGTCTGATAAGCCTAGGAAGAATTTATTATTTACAATTGATATGTGTCGAGCTGTTTAAGAAATATTGTTATATAAGTATTGTGAAGGGAGTGTTTTAAATTAATTTAAACCGCATAAATTAAATAAGAAAGGGTTTAAGGTTACACATTATATGATATTACAGCCTCACATCATTATCCATTTATTATACAATACTAGTGGTCTTTACTAATTGCTTGAATAAGAATAAATTATTAATCAATCACTTTGCATTATTTTCTGCCTCATTTAATTGATTAGCCTTAAATAAGTATAAGAAGTACACTCTTTTTATTCCCTGTGGGCCTAACTCTTTCATAGTATTAGTTCAAGACAATGGTGACTCACAGTAGTGAAACAACGAACAACAAACTATATATACATAACGTGCAGTTGAAAACAATACACAGATCCCTAATAATAAAAATTTTAACTTGAGTGGAAAATAAATGCCACAGTCAAACACAAACACACACACAAAAAAAACAAAAATAATAAATAATAATATAAACAGTTCAATATAATAAAACTTTAAGACAAAGAAATCCTAGTCGCAATAGGCATAACTTTCCTCCTAAAAAAAAAAACAATAAAAAAAAACACAAAAAAAAATAAAAAAAAAAAACAGCTAGAAAATGCCCGTCCAAATAAGGAAGTCACCCAGAGTTCAAACCAAGAGGAACAACAGGGCTATTGTGACTCGGTCTCGTCATTAAGACCATCTACCCCTGCCCCCCAGAAGTCCCCTGACCGAAGGGTAAATGAAGAGGTGATCGTCACTAATACAGAAACGGAGTCTGCAAGCGAGACAGAGGCATGAAGCAGCAAAACTGGTGAGAAGTCCTTTCTCCCACCCTCTTAGGGAGAAAAAGGAGAAGAGTCTCCCCCTCAAGCCATCCCTCACACTTCACGGTTTGATGGCTCTTGAATGCGATCGACGATCGACACATGATTTTTACCTAATGAACATCCGACCGAAGCAGAGAGAGCAAGACTGTTTGGCATCATAACTACCAAGCAAAATTATCAATTCAATTGAAACTTCCACCCTGAAGGACGGATTGTTACAAACTAATTTGTAGGAAAATTAATAGACGAAACTCTAGACGCAACCTCACTGAGAACCAATTAGATAAGTTTTTTCACAGTCTGGATGAGAAGAGGGAGACTTCTCTCACGACTTAGTTATTAAGGATAAGGAAATGCTCGAATATCTATAGTTTTGACACATTAACGGATAACGAGCAAGTTTTAGAGAACTCTTCTATTTACGCATTGCCTATCGCACTAAACAGATCTCCCTCATGACAACAGAAAAGAACCTTGATTTCGATGAGTTAGTAGAATAGCGACGACGAATTTTTTAATAAGTTTTTTCTCAAGCGTGTGCTTATCCAACCCCCAGGGTTGGGAAACCGAGTGGTACGCCTTTCGGATGCTGTCCAACCAGCAGAAGAGAAGTCCTACTAGGTACGCCGCCACAAGAGAGTCTTCGCTCAAGAGGAGAAATACGTCCGGTTTAAATAATATCGCACGGAGAAGTCGGCTGAAGAGATGAGGTCCCTGCGCTAAACAGCGTATAGAGCTGGACAAAGACCTGTGTCAGAATGTGAAAAATTCCCCCCACCCTAACAATGATCAAATTCAGAGGAAGGAATCTTCAATCCAGATCAACATCATGACACGTTGACTCGGCAGCAGCCGAGGGGCTTTGTAGGTTCCAATAGACGATTCTTGCATAAATCGTTTAAATGTGAGGGTCCTTATTGTGACAATGTTTACCTTAATTTCTGCACAGCTCACCGGCGCCTTCACCTATAGCCCCTTATCCACACAGCAATTCACCAACATTATCCCAAAGCAGAGAAACGGAAAAGGCTATGGCCTGGAGGTCACTCCCGGCCATAAGGAGGGGGAATAAATTAATGTGGGGGATGACGGCTTTTGTCGAATGTGAAACCTTTGATAATCATATGTTTGCCTACTGCAATTTTTATAGGATGGGTTACAAATTATTGGGCTGGGGTAAATATTAATTTAATTATAGAGGTAATCTTAGTATAATGTTTTTTACATGGTCATTATAACAATAATTCGTACACAATGTATATAATATGATGTTGGCCTTAATTATTAATGGTAGTCAATAATAATGTTAGGAAGATTATTATACTTATACTATGTATGATTAAATGGGAAATTTACTAGATAATTAATATATGTCGTATAGGCTATATCAGTTTGCTATAATAATATGATGAAATGTCAATATTCTGATAGACTATAACATAATAATAGGTATTTTTATTATAATAATGGTAATTATATTGATAAAACCGGAGGTAATGGGAATGTCGATTATTTAATAAATTATAAGTCGGAATAGGAATACTACTTGCAAAAATAATACAGATCGACGGGAGGTAGAATTATCTTAACATTCGATCTGGAGACGAGGTCTAAATCATCGAGATTGTAGTCAAATGGCAGAGACGGGGTTCTAGTGAGTTAACCTCGTCCCCCACAGAGTCTACTATCAGGATTAGACGGGGGTAGAGTCCCTTTAATTCTTTAATATTAGTAACTCAATGCATGATGAGTAATAACGATAATAACATAGTAATATTATAATGATTGTAGAACTAGGGGTGATAACCATAGTGATGGCGATGACGGTTGTTTAAAATTCTTATCGAATTTTTTGAAAACAATAACTCTGTGCTCCATAGAGCAGGGGTCGTACATCTGATGAGTCGCATCTCCCAATACGAGTCAACCTGTTTCACCCCAACCCAGTCACTGGGATGAGCAGCGGGATAGAGGCGATTTCAGACTTGTGGACTCCAATACTTATTAAATATAAATAATAAATAACTGAAGGGGCGAAACCCCCTTTCCTTGAAAATGAATTGTATTAGTTTTTAGGGATATAGGAGTTTTTTTCCTCCTTCGATGAGTTTAAAGAATCAGTTCAAATTTAGATATGATGCATGAGAATTATCTGGTAATCACTGTATGGGAGTTTCTGTGGCAATCTGACTAAAATCGTTGCACAGTTAAATGATGTGTGTTTTGGTAAATATATTATGTCGGATAAGACTACAATGATCTTATTTACAGACTCGGAAGTTTGCTATAATATCGACTTGTTAGGTGATAGCGTCCTTTGAATTAGATCAGGGGGGGTAGCGTTTATTGGCACTGCCGAGCCTGCAAATGGAGGGCTGTCTAAGTATTTATAATAAAGGTAGTGATTAAATTGACTTGGGACTTCAAGAAGACTTACGATGTGCATGCCTACATCGCGCTGACATTAAATTTAACGTCCTTGGCATGCTTTTCTCAAACACGGGCTCACTATTATATTGATTTAAATGCCATTATTTATTTGATCCGAGGACGAAACGTAGTATTTCTCTCAGTAATGAAGCTTTCGACTTTTCGCCTTTTCGGTGCATGTACGGAACGCTATTTTTCCATTACCGCTGTTTCTTTTAAAATACTATCAATTTGCGAATATATGTTAAAGTTTAATGATTTAAATTAGGAAAATACCATGATCTTGTCTTAAATCCTTATGAGTGACCCCTAACTTAAATTTTAAAAGAATGAACAGCTTCAACTAGATGGCGGGGTTTTGTGCAAAGTACCAGTGAGAAAAGCGGGCGGGGCTTATTTCAACAGCTAGCAGGAACACTTCGTTACCTCTTTCGTAAATTGCTACAGTGACGAAGTAGGGGAGGGTGAGGGATGGGGGAGAGTAAAGTATTGTATAATCATTATTGGGGAAGGGGGGGTGAAGATTGCTAACTATATTGGATGAGTATAGTAGGGGGTAAGGAATGAGAGAATAATGTCCCATAATAAGAAGAAAATTTTATGGCGAGTTAGAGCGGAAAATTATCCATACATTTGAACGTTCAGTGGACGCCAATACAGTTAAGGGAGTAGAAGCATAGCCCCACATCTTTTTAGGGGAGCCAGACTATATCAAATAAATTATTCAAATTAGGGGGTTGGGTGCGCAGCGAAAGCGATTTGGGGTTTTCGGGGTAACTGGCGAACCAAGTCGCTCCACAACGCGCCGGGCCGTTGATCTTCTGCGTTTGTTAAACCAAAGATCCACCTCTGACATTATAATCTGCCTAAGATTAAGGCATATCATCTTGCAATTGCAATCATTGCAAGTTGCATACGCGGCTCGATCTCAGGCAAGCTTACTAATAACGTGCCAGTAAGCGAGGAACAAGAATATTTCACTATTAACTTTAGTCCTTTTTCGGTAAACTATATTTAGGCCCTATTTAATACAGGGACACAAATGCTCGTCTAGTGCCTTTCAGCGCCTCCCCTGTCAATTCTATCTAGGCCTTGGAGATTTAAAGAATTTTTTGTATCTTTAGATGACATATTATCGCCATGAGTTCACGACTCTTGAAGCGCCATGTTGTCATAGTGTGTGTATAGGATCGAGGGTTTTAGAAAGATTAAAGTATATTGATCTGAAATTTATTGAACCAAAAGAGATAAGTCAATTGAGGACAGGAGCAATACGACTTCTCTAGTTTCTACATTAGCGAGAAGGGAGTCCGGCCTAGCCAAGAGAAGATCGATGCAGTAGTGAATGCTTATGCAAAACGAACAACTATGACAAACAACTTAGGGCATTTCTCGCTCTATATTAATCTTATCTGTACGCGAATTATAACATAGCTGGGGCTGTCCATTATTGCAACTCCAAGTAAAAATGTAAAATAGGGGAAACCCTGACCTCCCTTCGAAGAAGTTTTTTATGGGCGGGTAGAAACTGAGGCGGGCATTCAAGGGAACAAAAGCGGCAATGGTTAACACGCCACCTTTGTTGTCTTCCTGAGAAAATGAGTTGCTATTGTACACAAAGGTAAGTGAGCGAGCTCACTATAGCCAGTGCTCTACTGGGAGAAGAAAGATGATCAGACGAAAGTCTTCGTTCCTACTCACTTTAACAGTCCTATATAGTAATTGATCATGAGGTGGAGTGGCACTTATATATAACAAGTTGGTAAAACTAAGCTTTTAATAGTCAACATTAACGGCATTACAAATATGCTTACTTACTTGCATAAATATGAGGGTTCATATCTCCACCAGCAAAGTGGACTAATCACTAAAGATATTACATCACAAAGAGTGCTCACAACGGTGATGCATGAACATCCGGGAGATGATCTTAATGAATTCTAATTAGTACAAATTTTTGACGTTGAGTTTTAAATTGGTCTCTAAGACTTAAAAATATATACGATTAGTCATAATTTTGACAGAATTGGTAACGAAAGAGATAAGATTATGGAGGCTGAGAGATTTCAATTGCCAAATAGTACTGTTTTATAGAAAATGGACGTAAGTCGGGCGGTGGCCAAAAGAATCGCATGGAGACAGGCTTGCAATTTGAGGGGGAGGAGACCTTAGTTGAATGTGAATATATCTTACATGAAATTCCATATGTAGAAAAGGCCTTAAGCCTTTTAAAATCGCACATCAAAACGAACGAGAACTTTGCTAGCGTACTTAATTATAGCAATAACAATAATAAATATCATTAATAATAATATCATAATTAAATAATAATAATTAATAATAATAATATATATTATTAATAAATAATAATAATAATAATAATAATAATAATAATAATAATAATAATATAATAATATAACAACGATAGAATATATATTAATAGATAATTAATAATAATAATAATAATAATAATAATAATAATATTAATAATCAAATATACTAATAATAATTAATAAAATAATAAATAATTATCTATGTATCGTAGTAAAATATTGTACGAATATTTAACAAACTCATAGTATTATTTTATCATAGTTTAATATATATAATAAATAATAAATATCTAATAATAATATAATATAAGAAAATAAATAATAATATATAATAATAAATAAAATAGATAATAATAATAATATAATAATAATAATATAATATATAATAATAATATAATTAATAATACTTAATAATAATAATTTAAATAATAGTGTAATAGTAGTAACAAATAATAATTAATATAATTATAATAATAAAAATATAATAATAAAATAATTAATAATAATAATTAAATTAATAATAATAATAAAGGCGGTAGTAATAATAATTATAATAATTAATATAAATAACTAACGAATAATAATCTAGAAAATAATAATATAATAATTAATAATAAATATAATACTAATATAATATTAATTGTTAGTAGTAAAAATGATAAATTATAATATATAATAATAATAGATATATTAATATTATAATAATATAAAATTAAATAATATAATAATAATAATAAAATAATAATATATATAATATATAATATATATAATAATCATAATATAGTATAATATATAACTATAATATAATATAAATAAAATAAATAATCGAATATATACTAGTGATAATTATAATTAATAATAGTATTAGATGATTTATGTTAAAAATAATATTATATAATAATATAATTGAAATAATATGAATAATGGTAATAATAATAATATAGATTGGACAATTAGTACACTACAGTGTGGAGCTTATGAAAGCTGGAAATGATAATGTTTGATGATTTTGTGAATAAGTAAATAACGATAAAGAGTACAGTATTAAGAGGGTGTTACAGCGGATGAGGAAGAAATCAGGAGGTGTCGATTTCAGCAGAGATAGCTGTGGTAACAGGATACTGAGTGACCTATAAAATGTCAAATGAGCAATACTGATAAAGGGAATGAAAACTGCGAAATTGAAGGCCATGAATGAAGCAAAGGAATGTGATTATTCGAACCATACGGTGGCTAATACGGAAGATGTCCTTGGAGCAGGATTGCCATGCCGTCGTGTAATCATAACTAGCAATCATCTATAGAATAATATTATACCGGGAAATTTGGTGGATGAATATCATAGAAAATTACCGCACATAATACAAATCTTTGGGGAATTAAAAGGATCTGTTATGAACTTTCTAAGAAGAGGCCAGGTGTTCGTCTTCAAGATTCTATGGATGTGGCATAGTAGAGGTGGAAATACAGAACGACAGAGTTGTGAAGTGTCTCGTCTCAAAGAACAAGAGGTTAGGCAGGAAATTTCTCGCAAGTCATTCCGGTTAGGATGTCAAGGAATTTTAGGCGGTAGCAGTTTGCGAACGCCGTTCAAGGAAATGAATATTGTTGGTATAGAGGATTAAGCTTCCGTATAGTATGGGTTTCAATGTACTTGCTTGGATTTTTATTATATGTGACTGAGTTATAGTAGTATGCCTGGTCAACCTTTCCCTCTACCTTAGGAGCAGAGGACGTACGGAGTCGACTCGGTGTATAATATGATATATTAGTCTGAGGGCATATTTGTTCCGAGTTCGTGTTTGCTGTCTATTATTAAGCTTGCATGTACATAGATCAGGGGAAGCCAGTCGTTCAGCTGCACTAGAATCTTATTTATGCCCGTGTGGAGAGGGTGTAGCTAAGAAACGCGTCGGCAGAGAGAAAGCAATTGTCACATTAAAAATAACGGCACTAACTCAGCAAAGTGAATCGGATCTAAGTGGAAAATTAAAAATCAGGCTTCTCATAAGTGACCTAAAAGCATATTGTATGGTTCAATGATAGTGGCGCCAGTGACAGGTAAGACTGGCCTGATAATTTTGCCATCTGGGCTTTGTACTGAGTTAGAGAAAAGTTATGGCCCAGATACGCTTGAATGAAGAAAGTGGTGGTTTTTATCTGAAATTTGACCCAGTGGTGTAAGTCTCATAAGTTTGGCCAAATTAATCAGTGCAAGGAAGCTTAATTCAGAAGGAGGCACGTCGCAGTGCCACGGACTTACGCGAAAGTGCCTTCATATTGAAGAAGATATAGTGCTTTAATGCGTTAGTGAATTCTAGCACCTCATGTTGTTATATAAAAATAATTAGTAGTTGGATCGAGATGTCCGGCAAAGATCTCACAACAACAGGTCAAAGAGGCCGTGTTTGGTATAAGGAAAATGTCTAGTAAATAAATGTTAGGAAAACTGGCATGAAGACATTACTCAGACCTTTTCCGGGTGGTTTTACGGCGTAAAAAAAAAAGATTAGGACTGTTTATATCCATTTAAAGCCAAGGGAAAGTGGAAGACAAGTTAAGAAGAATTGTGAGGAGGAATGTATGAATTGGTAGTCATAAATAACCCGACGGGAGCGACCTTGGCTCCCCCTAAGAAAAATAAGATTAATAATAATAGTATATTATCTAGTAATCTCATATATATATATTATAGGATATATACCATATTTATATATTATATATATATAGAATAGAATAAATGAATGATTTTATATATATATATATAATATAACCTATAACATATATTATATAGATATATATAATATTACTTATAAATTATATTGTTAAATGAGTGAAATTTAGGTAGGCCCCGGAGAGTGGCGGTGTTCGTAAACTTAATATTTTGTTACCTATTCTTGAGTTAGGCGGTAGTTAATATGAATACCTTTAGTGACATTGGAAAAACGAACAACAGAAAATGAATAAATTTTCTTCTTATCACCCCCTATTCTTAATATCTGTATTGAAGAGGCGAAACGTACATAGCGTACCAACGTTAATAGTTGTGCGAAGTAAATTCTCACGAGTTTCTTGGCAAAAATGTCACGAGACATAGGAGAGTTTGCAATAGAAGAGGTTGAAAATTAGTCAAACCTCAACCACCCGGTGGGGATTTAAAGGAGGTCCCGTTATAGTGATATAATCTGTTAATAATGAGTTAATGTAGGGGAATAGATTTGTATTTCCATAAGATAGAGTGTCAAATATTCCACTTCAAAAAAAAATGATGTTCCTCATGGATCGCTAGTGAATGAGGGGCGATATGGGGCAGGAATTTCGGAGAGCTGTATTCTTTCCAGCATTCCACTAACATCTAAAAATGTGAGTACACTAACTATGTGACGGGTAGGATTTCCTACCTCGTCAATATATCGTCTGTATCACGCGATTTGAATCACACGTGTACAGTACGTCGTCGGTAACAAAAACGGGGTTTTCTCTGAGTGACTCTGAAAGAGGTTTTCAATATTAATTTTTTCTAACCAAAAATCTAAACAACACTTTTGTATGGCCTGCCCAAAATTTGTAAGGTGAGTCACAGACAGGGTGAGCTCAAGGGTCGCCTGATTGATAATAAAGTAGAATTCGTGTTCTAAAGGAGAGGAGGGCAGTTGTTAGTAGTCATCTTCGTTATAGAAGAGAGAGGTTGTGTTATTAGGAAAAAAAGTCGGCATTGTTAAGCAGAGTGTGAAGATGAATTATTCGATTGAACATATATAGTGATCGTATAGCTGTTAGAATATTTGATTATAGTATGTGTGAAGGTGTAGTGGTGTTAATTTATTAAACGCGAAAATAATAATTAGAGGATGAGAGCGTTTTAGAGGATCAACAATATAATATAAGAGAGATAAATAAAGGAAATGATCCAATATCATTCCATTACTCACTGCTTGTATTAAACTAAATCGCATTGATATGATTATTAATTCAATCAATCTTGACATATTTATGCCCATTTCTTGTTAGTCCTTAAATAAAGATTAGAAGTACTACTACCTTGTTTAATTCAATCTTGAGTGACCTACGCCTCTTCATATGTGTTTAAGTTACATATGTATAGTATATTATATATGCACAATAATAGGCGTATTAATTTTATATAACAATGTATATTATTAATAATTGTTTAAATGATTTAATTAGTATTGGTATATCCTATAATATAGTGTAATACTTATAATATTATGATACTATCATATATAATGTAATAATTATTATATATTAATATATTATAATTTATGTATTATAATATATATAATTTATATATTGTAACATTATTATTCATACATGTATTATTATTCATAGAACAAATATTATCGTTATATAAGTTTGATATAATTATTATATATATATTAATATATATATAATGTATATAATATATATATGTAGTATATGTATAGTATATATATTTTATATATATAAAATGATGGAATTTATTATATATATAGTTACGTATTCACAATTGCAGTATCGATTCCAACATAACGCATCCAGATATTATAGTCACAATTAGTTGAATGAGGCAGGGACGTTATGTCTTCATGGCTATTTAATTTATATTAGATAGTGTTGATGAAAGGATTTAAGTTAGGGGGGCGCAGGGCAGGGCAGGCCCGCGGCTCAGGCCCACCACTGCAACCCCACCCCCCCAGCGCGCTCAGTGTCCTTGGCACCCCGTCCCACAGAGATGCTCCGTTATTGGGGCCCGTCCTGCGCGCATAAGGGGTTTGGCACCTACCCCACGTAACTGACCTGTAGGGTGGGGGTAGGTTAATGTGGGGATTAATCGTGCGAAGGATCAATTCAAAACGTC
>JABUQX010078568.1:5000-16576 GCA_015478945.1 Trachelipus rathkii
GCAAATATAGCGAATTCCAGATTCTTCTTGTGTGGACAGTTTTAATTGATCTCTGAAAAAATATATCTTGAGTTAGTAAATTGCTTTTGCTACCCATAGAACACGATGTAATCCCCCTGGAGCTTTAAAGCTTATTCCTTCCTCTTCTGCCAACTCCTATAGGAAATATGAGGGTGAGCTCTGAAAGTTTTTTATAGTCGTCTAGAGGCTGGAATTCCTCAAGCTGATTTTTTTTGGAAAACTGAATGATATCTGACTCACTGTTGATCACTCTTTCATGAATTGAAACATCAGATATGGCAGTCTGAAAATCACTGTGGTCGATCGAGCTTTACGAATTTTTAACTCATTTGAACATCAGTTTGTCAGGGCCTGTTGAAACTCCAATTGACTTAACAACAAATACCTCAAGCATAATTTTGAGGACACGATGATCACAAACCATCCAGAGCATTTCTTTGTTCATCTTTTGCTCAATAATGGCACATGCTCCTCTTCGTAACCCAGTGTCTGCTGAAGTTATATCAAAACTCAAACATTTTACGTGATCAATAATTTTCTCCAGGTTTCTAGGGTTCGTGAAGAGCAGTAACTATTGCTTCTCCTCTTCTTGATGGAAGTTTTGTTATTGAAAGTAACTGGTCAATGCCTTTCCTACAATGGCCTACAAGATGAAATTTGCTTTTTATTTAAATAACAGCTATCACTTTCAGACGAGATACTTTTATCTTCATGTCCATCCGAAGGAATTTTTTTTTTCAAATGCCAATCTTTTATTTTCTTCTTAATGTTGTTTCATTTTTTCAAAACGAGCCTATTTTTCAATGGACTTTGCTTCCTTCTTCAAAAAAAAATTTATCCACATTTCCCATTTTATCAGGTCATCCCTTTTGTTTTAGAGAAAGTAAAGTATCTTTATCTTTTTGGATTTTGATCATTTTAAGTGCATTAGCGTGAACAATATCAAACTTTTCTTGTAGAGCCATTCTCCACTCTTCGCTTTTAACTGTTAAGCCTTCTGGGCGTCTGGTATTATTTTCCTTGTTCTTTCTAAGCTTTTGATTTTCTTTAGAAAATTTTTCAATTTTATGTACAAAGTGCCCTCTTAAACTATTGGGAATCTTAGCCTTTTCCAAAACCAGAATCAGATCAATAGCAGTGAAGTGATTGGAATCTCGAATATTTAGGTTTAATTCATTTTTGTAATGAAAAAAAAATGTTGAAAACTTCTTTTTTAGATGGAAATTTTGTTTGGCACAATGATGTAGACATTCGACAAACAATTCAAATCGAATATCTGTAGATTTCCTTTTTCAAAATGGGCGGTTTACTACTTGATGCCACTAATAAAAAGTGTTATAAACATAACATTAGTGTTAGTTTGATAACACTGCACAACAATTAAATTGTTTCACGATCAAAATTAGCGTATTCTTATGAATTTCTACCTGCTGAATTAAAAAATCACAATAAAAATGATTAATTAGCTCTTGCTTAGAATATAGTGACATGCAATTTTTTAGAGTCTACATTTGTCGTATGGGGGAAATTTTGCTTTTGGGAGTTGTCACACCTCTCAACTGACATAACAGAACGTTCCCCATATGTTTGTAGTTTATAAACATAATAACTGTAAACGTGACTGTGAGTTTCATATTGTTTATGCTTTATTTTTTTCAAGATTTCTGGTTTTGAAGTGATTTTAAAGTCTAAAATTTGTTATATCAAAATGCCACTAAAATGTGTAAATTTAGTAAATAATTTTTGTTAAATATGTGGTGAAATAACAGTTGCGTTACAGAAACCCAATCTGACGCCTCTTGTGAAGACTGCCTATCAGCATTATTTTGGGATGAAGGTAGGGGACCAGGATAAGTCATAGGCTCTACACATATGTTGGAACTCTCGCTCAGTTATACTACGAGAATGGCTGAAAAATAAGAACAACGATGTATGGCTTTTGCTGTGCCTATGGTTTGGCGGGAGTCTGCAAACCATACAGATGACTGCTACTTTTGCTTGACTCCATCTATGAAATCAGGATTATCAAGGAAGAAAAGAGGAACAGTTGAAAATTTTCAGCGAAAAGTGTGATAAAATGATAACATAGGTTTATGGGAAATTCATTTTTATTCTATCTTTAAATTTCTTAAATTATGGAATTTTAAAAATTTCTTAATTTATGTGGTAGAGATTTTTTCATCTATATATTTAATATCATTAACGTTTTATTTATTACATATATGCATAATCCACACAACACACGCACACACCTTCACTTTTAGTCCGTTTATGGTATTAATTATTTAGAGTCTGCTTGTAGATATTTTTTCATTATCATTTTTAATTTTGTATTAATATGTATTCATGATTTGCTTTTATTATTATTTATAACTTTCCATCAATGAAAGTATATTTAATTACTCATTGCAATTTATTATTCTTAATAATATATTATAATCTTCAGTTTACTATTACTCTCTCGATCATCATCTCTAGTCGTACGCGTTGGTCTCTCGGTAGTCTCTTATACGTCTCTTTATCTTCTCATTTCGCTCTCTTCTCCTCTCTCTCTCTCATTTCTCAGTGGTCTGTTATCGTCTCGATCTCGTCTCTAGTCTTCGTCTCTTTTCTACTTTATATGATCTCCGCTCTTATTAATTCTTCTCTACATTACTCTACTTATTTTTATTTTATTGCTTCTTTCATCTTTTCATCCTGTCCTCTCTTTCTCTCTCTCTCTTATCTTTCTTTTTCTTTTTTTTATCTTTTTTTTTTTTTAGACTTATTGATTTGAAAATTAGCAAATTTTTAATTCTTTATTAATAGGTTATGTAAAAATTATTCAATCATTTGTTAAATGTCCTATAAATAGATGAACCTATATTGATACAATGTTATAATGCTTCGATTCTTTATTTAACGATTTAATCCTTCAATAAGGATAACGTCTGGTTTGTATTCCTTTAATAGTGACGTTTGGTTTGTACTCAGAAATTAATAACGCTATATTTTGCATTCATTTAAACTGGAAGTAGTTGTTGATATGAATATTATCGTTTGTCACCCATTTCAAAATTAAGAGTAAATAGAAGAGTTAAAAAAGTTAATTATTCTTCATTTAATATTATTCTTATGATTATAATTAGCCATTTTTAATGAGTGTATTTATAAATAATAAAAATACTATAATAAAAAGTACATTATATATATTATATAAAATATAAACGCTAATTTTTATTGAAAATTGACAATTATCATTATTAGTCGGTTTTTAATGATACAATTAAATACATTATAAATACACAAATTATTATTATAATGTATAACTATTGGACTGTTAATTACTGTTTAGCCCTATCTTCAAATTTATATTTATCACTTTAGCAATATTATTACCCATGTTTCATTTACAAATATTTAAATAACAGTAATTGAAATATTAATTAATAATATATTCCTATAACTTATTATTTTCTTTGCGTTTTATATTGAAAACTGTTCATCCTTTAAATCTTTTCATTTATTTATATATTCTTTATCTAGGAAATATGTAGTTTATTATTTGTTGCGATTTATAGTAACCATTATGGAAATTTTTATCAAACTCTTTAATGGAGCTACTAAAAAACATCATTAACTTGCTACACAAGAGGACGGATATCATTATTTTTTAATATATTACCTTTATCTTATAATTTTTCTTTTTATGTCTATTATGTTTATTTATGAGACCATTCTAACACTGATATTTACGTCTGGAGAACTATTAAACCATTTCTATATGTATTACTCTTCTATTTTCTCAAACATGAATATTAATTTTATTTTGCAAGACCAGGATTTAATTTCTTATGACGCAAATTCAAATTTAATTTATGAGTAAGAAAAGGAAAGGCAAAAATTGTTAATCATATAAATTAATTTTTTGATTTTTTAGATTTTATTAGAAAAGCCAATTTATTAATATTTTGAACTATAAATAAAGTTAACACTATTTAAATTTTGAGTTTGATAAAATTATAAATTAAAAATGCATATTAATTATATGTTCCTAGACAATTTTATTTTACTATATATTCTAAAAGCGCAAATTATTTAGTTATTCTTTCTAATTTCAAAATTCAAACAAAATATAACAGGGTAGAGTAGATGAGGATCCCATGAACCCGACAATACAAGGGAATATCGTAAAATAAGCTATCATTAATGGAATTTTCGGAATATATAAAAAAAAAATTTCTATATATAAAAAATTCTACAATTTGCTCTCTTATCAGCAAAATGATTGATAACTTTCTTTGTCTATATTGTGCAGCTGTGATGAGCACACATTAAAGCCAGTTGCTTTAGTCATTCTATCCCGTAGGTTAGAGAGTAGGTATGAGTCTTTTTTGAGTGAAGAAATATCATTTTGGAGTGTACGTTGTGAGTGAGATAAATGCTAAAATCCTTAACAATCAAAATGTGACTACATATTTAAATTTATTTACAGAATTCGTAAGCAAAATTTAATAGACATTGATAGGATGGTTTACTAAGATTTGTGTGTATGGGTTTATATCTCAAGTACTTTCTCTCTAGCTGGTTTGAAAAATCATCCATTAAAGGAATTGCAATTGATTTGTCTTTTCATTTTTCATTGATTCTGACACGTAATATTCTCATTTCTTCATTAATTCAAATCAAAACTTCTGCTGCAACTTCCAAAATGCTTCAAAATATTTTAGCTATGTTTGAGCGAAAATCTTTTAAAACAGGCATCACATTTTCAATATGATTAAGAGCGGTTGCTGTCATTAATGATGGAGACTGCAATGTAATGCGTAATGGAAGAATGAATGAGAAAAGGATGTAGACATAAATAAACTTATAACCAATTCTCTCGTGACAACAAAATTCAATAGATTTGAGATTTTGATGAAGGCACAATTCCTTGATCCGTCTCAAGCTCCTCTAAAACTTTAATAATTGCTTTAGATACTTCTCTTAATCTTAGCAATCCATTATAATTATCTCTCGGAAAATCTTTAATACTTTTTCTATTTAAATAGTTGTCCGCCTTGGTGACATAAAACAGTGCCTAGTTGCTTTCACTGTGCCAATAAAGTTTCTAAAATGTTGTAGTCCACATGAATATGAACAGCAGTGAACATACAATGCTGCCAGATATTATCGACTGCTTAAACATCTCTACAATTACTCTTAACTGCTGCTACATCATCATATCTTTGTACCATCAAAAGCTTATTATTTATTTAATTCTTCGTATAGTATTGACCCTACTAGAGATTCTTTTTTTGTGCATTCAACAATCACTAAAGGTAAGAAATCTTAAAGATCCACAAATATGTTTTCCTTATTTCTATTAGTATATACTCTTAATTTGCTATGATTTTTATTTTTTTATTTTTATTATTCTTGTAAATTAAAATTAGGGGATTTAAGTAATGAAAATATTTTGATCGTTTAACAATTTCTGTATGGGAGTTTCAGACATCCCTAAAAAACCCATGACTACGGACTTATAATATATATATATATATATATATATATATATATATATATATCCATATAATACTGATACGACTATAATCCTATACTATCTACTATTGGTATATCCGGGTATTACTATACCTACTATCAAATATATATAACAATATATATATCATTCTATATATATCTAATACTATATATTATACTATGTATATTTCGATATATATTGATAAACTAGTATATATATATATTCATAGTATATCATATATATACTATTACTACATAGTACATATAATATATTATATATACATATAATATATACTATAGTATATATATATATACATATATATATATACTAACCATATTAATATAGGTATATATATATAATAGTATATATTTATATATATTATATATATATTATAGTATAATAAGTATAGCTACTATAGTATTATATATACTACTACTATATATTCAATAGCTCACTACTATAAACGCCCGTCAAGGCACGCACTCCTGCCATCGGTAATCATGATCAAGGCGAATCAAATCTCCGCTAATGCAAAAACCGGTCCAGTGCACTGCACAACTAACAAGTAATAGAGTAGGTCTAACAGCTAACTAAAAAGGAAGTAACTTATTGAACATATAAAATACATGCGAACAACGTGCGGAGACGGGTTATTTTTAAAACTCTTTTTAAATGCATTATATCCAAGTGTATCCTCCTTTATTTCACTAAGGAAATTAAAAGCCAAGTCCTCAAATCAAAATCCTTTCATTCATTTTATTATTAACGATGACTTTGGAAATGTGGTATATAGTTATGATAATACTATATATATTTACTGGATATATAATATATATACTATATATATACTATTATATATCTATACTACTACTATATCATACTATTAATACTCTAATATAGCTATATTATATATTACTTATATAATATATATAATATTATAGTAAACTATAAGTATATATATATTATATATGATTATATATATATATATTATTATAATATATATATTATCTATATTACATACGTAATACAATGCAATAGTCAATACTAACTATAACTATAATATGATAATGATACACATATGTCCACACATATACTACTATAATTTATATATATATATATATATATATATATAAGTACAGAAAATTTATTTCATTTCACAACAAAACTGAAAAGGGATTCTAACTTTGTAATTTAAGACCCTAGAGAATCATATTTCTTAACTTTGAGTTGTTAGACGACAAAATACTTTCTCTACATTTTTATATTATATATTTATACAGAACATACACCTACAGATCTTCTTGTTTAACGAGTCACATGGGTTTTATTAATTTCTTCTTGACACCTAAGTATTTATTTTTTTATTTTCCCAGCTGTGTTTCTCATATCCAAAAACATAGCTACATAATACTATATATATATATATAATATATATATATATTATATATATATTATATATATATATAAATATATACTATACTTATTACTATATATATATACAACTATTATATAATATAATATAAATATATATTATATATATTCTATTACATAACTATTGTTTCCTATGTGTGTTGCGTACCGGAGGACAATCTGTACAATACTACAAACTAATTTAAATTATTCTGAATCTGAAATCAGAGATTAGACAAGATAAAATTTCTAAGCCCGCGTTTCGCGGAAATTATGGAGATTAAAAGGATATCTAGCACTAATTGTGTTTTTCGTCAAATTTTGCAGCGCGATCTCTAACTTTTTAGTACGCGCAATCGAAATAAATGACTTATATAATTATCCCAACATAAACATTGTCCTTATTTTGAAGGCATTATTTTCTTCATTTTTGGATTATTTTGAAAAATATATTTTAAATAAAACAAATTGAGACTACTATTTTATTTTTTTATTTCACAATGTAAGATAATTAATTTTATTACTCTAACCTAACCTAGTGCCATGACCTGACGTGACCTGATCCCCCCAATAAAAATCATTTTTGAACCCTAGGAACAATCTATTCTTATGCCATCACTAGAGGCCGCACCTGCTGAAATCTCTTTTTTGACCGACCTCGCGTGTCCGTTGTCTCCGTATAACTGTAACTCTTGTCACCTTATATATTTATATATAGTATATACCTATATATATTATATTATTTATATATCATATAGTTCATATATATATATCATATTATTATACTAATATATATATATATATATATATAATATTATCGATACCCCCCTCGCGCACTCACCTTCGCAACTCTAGTATGCTTATGGATACTACTATACTATAATATATTACTACTACTTCTACTCATACTATATATATATATTATCATATATACTGATTATATATATATATCTAAGTATATACTATATATTATAATATACTATATATATACATACTATACTATATATAACTATATATCATATTAGTATATATCTTACTAATAGTATATATACTATATATATATACTATTCATTATATATCATCAGCTATAATCATAACACTATAGTCCGATCACCTCGCTCTGTAGCCGAGATTTCACTTTTCGCCTTGCCTTCAGTGCATTCGCCATGTTCTTTTTTTCTTCCTCTAAATACGCAGTATTCTCTATATCACCAATCTACAATTTCTTCTTATACTCACTGTTACACATATATATATTTTTTATAGCTTTATTTTACACGACTATTGTCTAATTAGCATTAGGAAGTCTCTTCACACGTAAGGCTTCAACTATTCATACACCATATTCATATATCATGCATGATACAATTTGTACTGTATACCATAACAGTATTACACTGTACCATATGTTATTACATGTAAATTCTCGTGCTGCGTTCTCAATTCTCTCTCTCTCTTCTCTCTCTCTTCTCTCTCTCTTCTCTCTCCCTCTCTCTCTCCTCTCTCTCCTCTCTCTGCTCTCTCTCTCTCTCTCTCTCTCATGATTTACTCACCCTCGTAGTACACCCCATTATGACCTTATATCTTAATATACTACATATATAATAATATAATATAATATATACTATATACTATATACTATAGTATAATATATATTCATAGGTTATACTAATAAAAGAAAATTAATAATTGCTAATATATATATATTATATATACATACTATAAATGGAAAAATCAATCATTTCGTCTGAAGGCTTTGATATCTCCGGATATATCAAGTATGGACGCGTCATATCGCAATTGTGTAATTCGAGCACATAATATACTACTAACTGTATATACTATATATATATATTATATATTATATACTATACTATATAGTATAGCTATACTACTATATATATATCAATATCATATATTACTTTATATATATATATATACTATATTAATATTAACATTCTGATGTCTACCTACAAAACTTTACGATCCAAACCTAGACTGACTAGACAGCAAGGTTAGCCCTTAAACATATGGCGATTTGTTAGCCAACAAGTTAGCCCTTATACCTAATGGATTATGGGAGCCTCCCAAGTAATCCCTAACCTAATGATTTTGTTAGCTCACAAGTTAGCCCCTAACCTAATGAATCATGAATATATATATATTATATACTAGTATATATATCATATATATATATATATATATAATTATACTATATATATATACCTACATACTTACGTTCTATACTATTCATAATATATATATATATAACACGTTCTTTTTATATAACCAACATGGTAATAATATATATATTACTATATACCTCTATTATATATATACTATACTATACTATAATATTATATATATATATATATATATATCCTAATATTATATACTTATATATATTATAATTATATATATATACTATAACCGCTGAATATATATACCTATATACTGTATATATAAAGTAACCTTTTCAGAATATCTGTCAGGCTATTATACTAAGCATATATATATAAATATATATATAGTACTACTATATATATCTATCTATATACATTATATATCATATACAGTCATACCTATATTAACTATTATATATTCATATCATATTAGCCATTTATAATACTATATCATTGTTTAAAGGACCTAACTAGCTCCTTGCAATAGTTTCCAAAATAGTCTTACTTAAAAACGCGTCTTGGGCCTTCAATATGTTTCATTATAATAGAATTAAATCCTTGATCCAATTTAAGCGTTATTGCAAACACTAATATGGAATACATCATATAAATTCATATTTAAAATCGAGGGTTAACAAATATTTAAATTTAAGTTGTTACACTCACTAGCGCAACTGTACTGCCAAAGAACTGTCAAACATTCAATGTTATTGTACATTGTCTTGTTATTAAAAATGAATAATTGCATGTTTCCACAGTTTCGGATCACAGATATCTCGACTATATCGTACATCGCTTGGACTCTGAAAATTTTGCACTCAGACGAAAGATTGATTAATAAACATTTATATATATATATATATTATTAATATTAGTATATATATATATTATATATAGTATACTATATTTTATATATATATCTCCCGTACTATAGTCATATATATATCAGTATAATATATATACATTTATATTATAACCTATAAAATAGGTGAAAAGAATATGCTACTCATAGGCCTACCCTTATTATATTATATATAATATAATTTATACTATTTATATGTAGTACTACTATATATTATAGTACATAGTATTCACTTATGAAGCGCAGCGTATATACTATATTACATATATAACATAAGTATATAAGTCCCTGATATCTACCACTTATACTTATACGTAGCTACTACTATATACTACTATATTATTATATACTATATATAACATATATATATATACTAATCTATTAATATATAGCCCCTATATATAATAGGCATACTTGTAACTTATGCATAGAAGTGTCTTACAGTACTTGTTATAAAGGCACTTAAACATTAGCTTAAATATAAATAGTTTTATATTTTCCTCCCTAGTCCGTCCCGGATCGTTTTAACCTAATCACGGGGCGGTCTGGAACGCTCCCCCGACCGATCAATGAGTTACTGTCTACTTATAATAGTTATATCCTATAGATAATTAAACTCAACACCGTTATACTATACATATACTACTATATAATAATATACTATACTTAATAGAAACCACTTATATACTATATATATATATATACATATAATATAGTAGATATAAGTATATAATATCACTCACTATTCATAAGACTATGGCATATTCGTTGACGCTTCGATGCATCTGAAATATCGCTGGGAAATACCGGCGTCTTTCAATAGCAAGTATATGTTTTTCATTTTTAGATTGTCGTGCTATTTCTGCAATGTTGTATGATACGCCTTTGCGCGCATAGTTTCTTCACATTGGCATCTCAGTGCTCTAATGGTCCAGTTAGTAGTCAGGCACCGTCCGAGAGCTTGGCACGTCTCTTCTCCACACAAAAACGATATAAGAGGATATCATAGCGTCTGAAAGCTTGCGAATTATAAGCTATTGTTAATGGGTTAAGACGAAGAACCTGTGTAAATTTCAAGGTTCTGTTCTAGGCAATGAAGTTACTAGCAGACGGGTCACCCCCGAGACGCGCTAGCTCTCGCTACGCCCCGCGGTTTATACACATTTTGGCTTCCCAAACCCATGAGATTGCAGGTCTAAGACTACGCCTACACTGAGAGGGCTAGGTTCGAGCCGTGATACGTAATCTCGTCGCGAGACGAGATTACGTCATATCAGCGCGTGCGCAACTACAATACCAATCTATTATTGATTCATTATACGTCGATAATTCATTTCCGAAGAAATCGACATCTGAGTCGAAAAACGATCCCTGTAAGGGATTGGCTAGCTTTTTTTCTTTCTCTTACGCCCTCCAGCACGTTTGCCTTCTGCCTGGGCTTGCTTTTCGCATCCGCGTTCAGATACTCCGACTTTGAAGATAGCCAGCCACGCCTCCGAGAACGTCTACTACCGCTATCGCTGTTAAAAATATTTGGAGGCGATGTTACGCACTGGCTAACATAACCTCGGCGTATATACGACGTAAGTTAACACCC
>JABUQX010078569.1:0-12500 GCA_015478945.1 Trachelipus rathkii
TTAATATAAATAATCATTAATAATATAAAATATTTAATATATATATATATATATTAATATATATATTTGTCAATATAGTACATATGTGATTATCCCTATACATAGAATGATGATTCATTTTTATCATAGATGTATGGAAGTTCACAGAGCATAAACTGACATGGAATTTATTTAACTTGAGAATAATATGATTAATTATTAATTAATATATTATTTATATCAACAAATATTCATTATCTCACAAATATTACATAAAAACTCTATAATGAACTATTTTATAATAAATATTATGATTAAATTTTACAACCTGACTTATGACGTCACTATTATAAATATACTAGTAAGCATTTAAATTCAAATAAACACCTTTATTTATATATTTATACGTTATATATCAAGTATTATATCACATGTAAGTAAATTAATATATCATAATATTACTCTATTACAATGATTTTTTTAGACATATATATTAACATATATATATATTTTATACATTATTCAATATTAATATTATCATAACTAATTTAAATATTATAATCGTATATACTAAAACATTAATAATATATACTGATTATACCACTAGTAGGCAATTGCTATATAATATATATATACTATAATTATTTTAGATAATACTAATGTGATATAAATATAACCTATATTATATATATATATATATATAACAGCATAATCTTTAAGCATTTTAATAATATATAAAATGTAGATTAAAATAGAAGGATAAAATTAGAATAACTCAAAAGTCTTAGAGTGGGTATATAGAAACAAGTATCTCTTTTATTGCTCTATATATATAGATATGAATTATAAAAGAAAGCTTAGTGTTACTACCACAAACACAATTATATTAATCACATGAGAACTACTAAATTCAGCGGATAAAGAAGAGGCAAAGGTAAATCAAATCAGGATATAATTTTATTTATATTGTGTTTGTAATGCTTAAGTAAGTATATTCAAAGAGTACGGCATAAAGAAATGATCTAGTCCAGAGAAATAACAATTCATTTAAACTTGACAATATAATAAATGATCTCAATAACTCTAGCTAACATACCTAATTATTTAGGACACAAATTATAATAAAATAATTGAAATCTGAATTCATGTGTATTACAAAAATTCTCCTAAATATAAATCAACACTTCTTCTTTAAATTAAGATGATAATAAAAATAATAATCCTGTAACATCATTAAACTAGAGTAAATTTTGAACAAATTACAAAAATATATAGAAACATTTATAGAAGATAAGGCTCTATACATTAAATACATGCTCTATATCCATTTGAACAATGTCAACAATGAATGGATTAAATAAGAATACTTACCTAACCAACACTCAGAGATATACGACCATAATAATACACCGGATCACATAATTACATCATATATTATAATAATATACATTACATGAGAGATGAGTATAAAAAGTAAACTACCTAATAATACTAATAAAATCAATAACTAACTCCAATAATAATATATGATTTAATAATAATAATAAATAGCTAATTCGTTGCGTCCTCAATATCCAGAGATACCCTATTTACCTTAATAATATCTTATTAATCTAACATATGAGCTCTCAATATTAATTCTTTCACAATTAAATACCTAGCTAATAATGTTTACCCAACTACTATATCCTTTATTTAGTTTATTAATTCTCATAATAAGCACATATTAAAGCTAGTTTGCATGACTGTAAGACAGGTTATAAATTTGAAATCAGTTTCTTTTCTTATTTAAAAATAATAAGTTGCTTCATCAAGCTCCACATTTTTGAGCAATGTTCATTAATTAAGTTGTTTAGAAAACATCTAAATTATTATTTATTATTACTTAACAATCATACTACAAAAAATAATAAAATCGTGCTTTTTTCTTTAAAATCTCAAATTTAAAAAAAACGTTTGTCAGTTTAACAACATGTGTTATTTAACACTGGTTCATTCTATATATATATATATATATCATATCTTAATAATTACTATATTAGTAACAAGAACATAAATCTAACCTTGGCATAAGATACAATATTATTTCTATATTACTAATTAAATATACTAATATATCTCATAATATATCTATTATATCTCATTACTATACCTACTTACTATATCTCTTTATAATATATATCCTATTATCTCTATCTATCTAATATATTATCTACTCTCTAAACTTCTCTATTATACTACATATATTACATACTAACTATATTTTTATATATATCTATATATTCTCTATCTCTATAATATATTATGTATCTATTATATCTATATATATATATCACTATATCAGTATGCTTAATAGCGGTATTTTTGAATTCCCGTATGCCTCTTGCTTGCCCCTTTTTTGACATAGAGATGAATGATAGTTGGTCAGTTTCATTGAGTCTAGATCTACGGTCTACTACCATTCTTTTCTATCAGCGGCTCCAATCTTTTTACTTCCAGGCTACCTTCAGATGGGCTGTCCTCTTTCTTTTCTTTATTATATAGATTTGAGATGTCTATTTTTTATCTCGTATTCTTGGTTTTTTCTTCTTCTTTCTATATTATTATTTTCGTTTCTAATTTTTTTTTTTTTTTTTTTGGATTCTTTTTTTTATTTTTATTTTTTTTTTTTTTTTTTGCTTCTATCTAAGTTACACTCATGTTGGTCGTTCAATCTATGTCATCGCGCTTTCTTAGAGAATATCTCCATTTTTGTTTTTCGTCCATCGTTCTATACACGTCCGCCATTTTTATATGTATATCATTGATCCTATTGCGTTTCTTGGAGCCTGATTAATCGTCGGATGAAATCGCAAATTCATTAAGAGGAGAGTATTTCGCTACGCGTCTTAAGCTCATCTCTTTTTCGAGTCAGCAAGGATACAATTTCCCGGTGCGTTGTCTTCTGCGCTCTAATTCGTCAGCGTTTTTTTAAATACGATCCGCGGAGTCCGCCACGCTCATTCGTAGTCAACAGAACTCAAGCGCAAAGTCAAGCCCTGCGTTCAGCCCTGCACGCCCGCCTAGACACGTAGTAGCGACATCGTTCACCTCAGTTCACGTATCGCATTATTAATATAGCTTTTAAAACTATATACTTCAATTATCTATATGATTATATATATTATAAGTAAATAAAATTAAATAAAAAATATATAAAAGATATATATATATATATATATATATCACATATATACTTTATCATATTAAATACGTGTGATCTACTTAAATCTCTATATTATAACCTGTGTATTTATACTAGACTTATAATTACATTTATCTAGTCCATATTATCCTATATTATACACACATACCACTACACACACCATCCCCAGCATGTATATATTATTAACCACCGATGTTAGTTACCTGTAACAATGTTACCTTCCATTTATTTCTGTGACGAGTTTATTAATCTCTAGCAAAACAATCTTCCTTACCAACTCACTTTCATAACGGATTTACTCCTTAACGATAATTTTGCAAATTACTATTCTAATCGGTCACTACAAATCAAAATATATCAACTTTATGCTTCCGTGACAGCCGAAAGGATATGAATATACCACGTTCCCTCTCAAGTTTTCTTGGTAATATTTTTTAAGACCTTTAGTTTCCCCAAGGACCATAAGACGCGAATTATCTGATAATTAGATATTATATTGAAAGCTAGAGTAATTTCTGAGTTTATCCTTCTGTGGAAGGCTAATAATATATATATAAATTAAATAATATAATAATAAAAATATAATAATATAATAATCTTCGATCATTCATATATAACTACATGACTATATAATCAGAGATATCTGATGAATTTATAATAATAAAAAGTAATATATATAATATTTGACTCTAATAAATACTATAATATATTAATATATAATATATATAGTATATAGTATAAATATATAACTATATATAATATATAATAAAATTAATATTATATTATTATATACTATATATTATATATATAGAGAGAGAGAGAGAGAGAGGAGAGAGAGAGAGAGAGAGAGAGTACCACAGTGGCGACCAACTACAATCAACAGTAGGTCAGTATATAATATATATATAATATATAAATATCATATATATATACTATATATAGGTATATATAAGATATATATAATATAATACTGTAGGCCCTATAATATATCTAATATACAACTATAGTAATATATACTATATAATATATAATAAACAATTTAACACAACACATCAATTTAATTTTGTACTCACGATTGTTTAGGCAGGTGGACCACACACACAAGCACTAGGCCTAAGGCACTAAGCGGGCTTCCATATAGCCTACACCACCCGACGCGCTCGCGAGTAGCCTACACCAGCCCTACACCCGAAGCCTACAATATAGCTACACCTAACTAAACCTAACTAAACCATATAACACTAACCATAGACCTAACCTAACTAGCGCTCCAACTAACCTAAACTAACCTAATACTAACCTACACCTAACCTAATCCCTAACCTACTACCGTATCTACACCGAGGCATAGACTAAACCTAAAACCTAACTAACTCTAACCTAACCTAACAAGCCTAACCTACAGGAAGCACCTACCCTACAACCTAACCCTCCAGAGCACTAAGCACGACCTAGCCTACACCTACTACCCTAAGCCTTCAATGCACCGAGCACCATGTTTCTACTTTCTATGTGTGATATACTATATAACCCTTATACCTAGCCTAAACAACGTTGCACTCTAACAATTTGAGATGTTGTCTTTAATACCTTTTTTGAACCCATTGATATTAGTGACCTTGACCCTGCCTATTACCATGGGTCAATATTTATTGAACCGACTAAGGCGAATCATAACTGATTGAACTTTAGGCTTTGATGGTACTCTCCCCAAAAATCATTGTGATAAGTCGAAGTAATCTATGATGATGTTCTTCATTAGCATTCTATACTGATTATTCTTAATGAGTATTTAAGATTGAGTGCTACAGGTGAGTGACACAAAGAGGTGCCAATTAGAGTGGAGCCATATCGAGTTAGCCAAGGTGAGTGCACATAGTTGCAAGTGTAGATGCTCCACATAGTGCCATGAGTGCCACTTTTTGCAACGCCTTTTCTCTATCCTCGAGTTATATATATTATATATTACCCTGAGACCCCGAATAGCCTAATTATGGGTGTCTATACTTCCACTGTATATATAAGGTTGAGAATTCAGATTGGTGTATATGATATTACAAGTTGCTAGGATGCTTCCAACTATGAAAAGGTTCTTTTTCTAAACTTTATAACAGTGTATTTGGCAAGTGTTCAGCTCTTTGGAATTTATCTTCACTAATTGACCTTATAACGCTTACACTACTCTCGCATAGAACATTACATTAAAACTCAAATACACTTACACTCACACCACACCACAACAGATACACATTACGTTACACTCACAAGACATCTTGATATTTTTGATCCTCAATTTGATGCCTCAACTTGATGCACTTTTCAGACTTTTGATTGCCTCAGCAATTAATGCCCTTCAGCATTGATGCCATTCAAACTTGAGAGAAGAGGTTCATACTTGTGGATGACTCATCTATTGTAGAAACGTTTCATCTTATGTGATACCATTCTATATTCTCATATTACTAATAACATTTTTTATTAAAAAACATTTTTTTTTTACTTAATATTTACTCATCGTTACTTTATACTGTTTTATAATATTAATAAATCTGTTTTTAAAATTTGTATTAAGAAAAAAAAAAAGAAGTCCGCCAGAGTGTAATGAACTATATAATCATCTTTATAATTTTACTCACCAATTGTAATGCGCGAAAGTTTTATTAAAAACATTAATACTTATACATACCATTAAAGGCAGCTAAAATCACAGGTTGTTAGAGTTAGTCAAGTAGAGGGTAAGTTACCTATAATCGCACTCTAAGGGATTTAGTATGCAACTGCTTTTGTTTTCTGCTTAAAGCCGTCTATTCGGAGTACTTTTTAGATTTTCACTGGCTTTAATCTACTGCATACACTCCAACCACATTGTTTTTAAGGCATGGTGGTCTTTAACTCACAATTTATTAACATTACAATACTTAAAGCAGTAAATCTAGATAAAATCAATAACAGAAGTGGTGTCTATGTACACGTCTAATAAGCAAACAGGATTATAGTATGACTTTTGTTTTTAAAAAAGAATACGCACTGCTCTTATTTACAATTGTCTTTAAACCTATTTTCTGCTTTACACTGCATTTAACTCATTGGTTTTATACCTTTAAAATAGCTATTAACCAAACAGTAACTCAGAATAACATTATCAAACGGTATGTGCCTTAAAGTGCAAGTGAAAAAAATCTAGTAAATCAAAATGAGGTGTTACATTAGTCAACAAAAGGGATATTTATGATATTGTCTATTAGTTTTTAAAGAAATAACACTAGTTTTACTATGAGCGTAAACTAATCATGTCATTGATTATACTGCTTTTAACTTCTCTGCTTTAAAAACACATCAAAATACAATGCTTTTATAAGCATCTCAGTTCTGCTTTTAACTAGCTTTAAAAACTATCTGCTTTACATAAACTCTTAAAGCAGTAAATATCATGTAAAATCAATAGAGGTGTTACCATGCAACAAAGGGAAGGGAATAGTAAGCATTTGTTTTACTGCTTTATGAGAGCTTTTAACTATCTGCTTTACTATGCTTGTAACTATCTGCTTTAACTAAAACTGCTTTTAAACTTTCCTGCTTTAGCATGCTTTAAACTTTCCTGTTCTGCTATTACTGCTATTAACCAACCTTTCTGCTTTACTGTTTTAACTTTTCTGCTTTAACAACTGCTTTAACTTTCCTGCTTACTTGTTTTAAGGAACTTTCCCTGCTTTACTCGCTTTAACCTCATATGTTTTAAAAACTTGGCTTTAACTCATATGATTTTAACATTATGATCTTTTTATTTTTTGTTTTAATAATTTGCTATATTATTATTATATAAGATCTATTATTTTTGTTCTATTTTTATTTATTTTTTTAATTATTTTTTAATTATTTTATTTTTTATTTTTATTATTTATACTACTAAGTGTTATTTACTTGTACTTCATGCCTATTGTGTTATTATTATTTAGAGCACAAATACCACACAACCAACACACACACACACACAACACACACACACACACACACACATACAACACACACACACACACACACACACACACAACACACACAACACACAAACAAACCCATACTTACACACACAGATTTTACTTACACCAGCGCCAGATTTACTTTACTACTCACACAGATTTACTTTACACTTATAAACTCTTTCACTGGACCCTTACATGGACCCTTACATAGACACTTACCTTTACATCAACGTAATTTGAATTGGACTACGCAACAGGACACATATAACATATTATATAACGTAGATTTATCAAAAGAGTGTATCTATTAATTAATAAACTATACAATTAATATTATTACATTAATTAACTCAAAATATAAACTATAATTATATTCAAAAGTGATTCTTAAACTTATTATAAATAAAATTCATCATCACCTTTGAACAAAGAATTTATTTATTAACTGTTAATACTTTTTGTTTATAATTTTTATAACTAAAATAAAGTTATAAAAAAAAATTATAACTTTTACTTAAAATTACTTGAAGATATTTTAATTAAAAAACATATATTTTAAAGTACCTTAAAGCAATAAAAATTATGGTTAAAAAATCAGTAAGGTCACCCCTAGCAAAACCCTCTAACACCAAGCTATTGGCACGGTTTTGTTCTATTGACTTACTAAAGGAGCAAAACAAATTATAGAAATGATCTTAGCCAGTCGTAAGGAAGATAAAGTCGCAAAGAAACAAATAAAGTTACTTCTGCTAAATGACTCCATGTATTGTTATTAGAAAAATCTTTCTAAGTTTTTAATTTAAAAATACAATTATTCCACTCGTCTTTACATTTTATATTACTCGTTCTCGATGTTAACTATAAAAATATGTCAAAAAAGTTTTTTAAAATTAATTCGGATTTTCTTTATTAATTATTCATTATTATATAGTGTAATTTGACAGAGCCATCCTGAGAAACCAACACCCGCACTCTTACAGGTAAAAAATGAAACTGTACCTCTCTCTGTAAAATGTTGAAAGAAATAACTACTTTATGCCTAATTTTAGGATAATCCTGTTGTAAATCCCGGGGGGCGGATTTAGGCTAATTAAGTCAAATATATTTGTCAATACTGACACTTTTTCTGTAAAATGTGGTGTGCAATGAACTACTTAACGTCCTAGGCCTAATTTAGGTCTAAAATCTTAGAGATAGAGCCAATTATTTGTTATCCAGGTGTGATATTTGATGCCTAAGAGTACAATGGTCGAACTTAAGGCTTAATTCCAGTTTCTAGACAAGAAATCATTGTTTTCATTATTATGTTTTTTCTAATAAAAGATATTGATTTCTAGAAACTGGAAACATGTTGACTGGATCGGTAAGAAATACCTTTAACAGGTAAAAAGGAAAATGTTTTTCCGTTACTTGTGTTGGTCGGAGTAATCCTTACCTTCTATATGAAACCGTATGTATGTAGAATTGGTCGAGAATTAATTTTTATTCGTCTTTTGAAGAATTAACTTTGTTCTTAAAACTTGTATTTGAGCAGGTGTGAGGTGTGTTTAATTATCTTTTAGACCCAAATCATTTTAAAAATCATTAAGTCATTTTAAGCCTGATTTCCGGGTGCAACACAATAGTTAAGTAAGCACTTAATTTGTATTAAAATGGTTTTATTTTTTACTAACGCTTGTAGAGAGTATATTTTTCTATTTTTATTTCACAAATAAATCTTACATATTGAGACATGTTATTAGATTCTATTAATTTCTCAACTAAGTAATTAGATAATAATTAATTCACGTAGTTTCATAAGATAATCCTATCAACAAAGGACGACTTCGCATTCACAAGAGCCCTGAATTTTCAATACTCGCAAAGGCAGCCCTGAATTACTCACTTCGCATTTTTTTATTTATAATACATATTTCTGCTTTTTGTGTGCTCGTGTTTCTCTGATTCCGCCGCTTTTCCCCTGCCCTTATTAGCGCCGCGGTGCGCGGGCCGGCAAGGCGTCGCGCAATATTTTCCGCGTGGCACCGCCGACCGGAGGGACAGAGGGGGCCGCGTGGCGAGCCGCGTCGCCGCAAGGCGCAGATTATTCCTGCGCCAATTTTATTAGATTAGAACAACGCAATACACCACACACAACACGCACAGCATACACAACAACACACACACATCGTTTTATATACACTCACTTACACATATAAGTATAATTTATTAAAACATTTTATTTTTATTTATTATATACTTAGTGTTAATTTACTTCATACTATTGTTAATTATTCTTTAGAACACAACATACAAGTATCACACACGCACACACACACATCACATCCACACACACACACACATACACAACACGCTCACGACGGATACCACACTCACTTACCACATTAACGTATAATTTTATTAAAACATTTTATTTTTATTTTAATTATTATACTTAGTGTTATTTACTTCAAGCCTATTGTTATTATTTAGAACACCCATACACACGCACGCACACATAACACACAACACACACACACACAACACACCCACACCCACACACACATACACACTTACACATCCAACTTTGTGCCTCAGCTTTGATGCTAACTTTGGAGGGATCAAATATCGAGTGGGTGGAAAGCGTATGTGTAAGTGTGTATGTGTGTGTGTAAGTGTGTGTGTGTGTGTGTGTGTGTGTGTGTGTGTGCGTGCGTGTGTATGGGTGTTCTAAATAATAACAATAGGCTTGAAGTAAATAACACTAAGTATAATAATAAAATAAAAATAAAATGTTTTAATAAATTATACGTTATATGTGTAAGTGTGTGTGTGTGTGTGTGTGTGTGTGTGTGTGTGTGTGGTGTGTGTGCGTGTAGTGTGTGTGTGTGGTGTGTGTTCTAATAATAATAACCAATAGGTTATGAAGTATTTAACACTAATTAATAATAAAATAAAAATAAAAATGTTTTAATAATTAATACGTTATATGTGTAACGTGTGTGTGTGTTGTGTGTGTGTGTGTGTGTGGTGTGTTATGTGTATAATGTGTGCGTGTGTGTGTGTGTGTATGCGTGTTCCTAAATATATAATTTGCGCGGTGGAACTCATTGCGCCTGCGGGGCGCACGCGGCGGGCGGCGGGAACGCCGAACCGTCCGGCAACGGTTGTACCGCCGCGAGCGGGGACGCGGCGGGTAGCACCTGCGGGTGCGGGTTGGCTGCCTTTGGGGGTGGGGCTCATGCTGAGCCCTGGTGGGTAGCTTATAAATCAAGTGAATTAATTATTATCTATTCCAGTGAAATTAAATAATTGATTCCTCAATGTAAGTATTTATCATAAATATGATATACACACTTAAGTAAACAATAAAAACAACTTTTAATACAAATCAGATGAACTTGTGCACCCGCTTAAAACAGCCTAAAAGTGATATGATTTAAATATGAGTTTGGGTCTCAAAGATAATAAAACACACACCTGCTCAAATAAAAGTTTAAAGAACAAAGTTAATTTTCAAAAGACGATAACATAATTCTCGACCACCAATAAACTACGAGGTCATATAGAGATAAGGATTAACTCCGACCAATCACAAGTAAGGAAAATTCCTTTTTACCTGCTTAAAGGACTCTTACCGATCCAGCATGTTTCAGTTTGAAATATATTTTATAAAAAATAATAATAAAACAATGATTCTTGTCTAAACTGGGAATAACCTTTTGACCTGGTAATTAGGCTTAAATCAACCTGGGATAACAAAAAGGCTTATCCTAAATTAGACCTAAAGTAGTTATTCCTAACGTAGTTATTGCACCACATTTACAGAAAAAGGTCAGTTTATTAATTATTTGACGCTGGAATTAGCCTAAATTCGCCCGGGATACATACAAAGGATTATTCCTAAATTACGGCAAAGAGTTATTTTACACATTTTAAACAGAGAGAGTCACGTTTCGTTTCTGTATTACGAGTGCGGGTTGTTGGTGTTTTCTCTTTGTGATGATTGTCAATTGTCATATATAATAATAAATAATATATAAAGAAATGAGAGGTAAAAAACTGTGAAATATTTTTAGTTAACATCGAACGAGTAATATAAATTTGTTAAAGTGAATATATTGTTATCTTTAAGTCTAAATAGCTCTAGAATTATATGTATTTTTAATAAAATTATTATACATGTTAGTGAGAGCAAGAACGTGCTAAGCATACTTATTTTATGTATCACTCTTACAGTTAATCACTTATTACATGGCTAAAGTGATGTAAAGCAGTAGTCAATAGAACAAAACGTGGCATAGCTTGGTGTAGAGGGTGCTAGGGCTGACCTTACTGATTACTGATTTATTGCTTAAAGGTACGTATATATAATTTTTTAATAAAATTTCATAAAATTTTTAGTAAAAGTTAAATATACTGATAGTTATAAATTTATAAACAAAAAGTATTAACAGTTATAATAATAATTTGTTCAAAGGTGATGATTGATTTATTATAGAAGTTTTAAGAAACTTTGAATAATTTTAGTTATATTTGAATGAATGAGTAATAAATGTACGTGTTTAATTAAAACATATAAATGTTTTAATAAATTAATACGTTATATTATGTGTGTGTTGTGTTGTGCGTTGTGTGCTGTGTAAGTGTAATATGTAAGTGTCTAGGGTATGTAGTGTCAAGTGAATGTGTGTATAAGTGTGTAAATCTGTGTGAGTAAGTAAATCTGTGTGTATATATATGTGTGTGTGGTGTGTGTGTTTGTGTGTTGTGTGTGTGTTGTGTGTGTGTGTGTGTGTGTGTGTGTGTGTGTGTGTGTGTGGTGTGTGTGTGTGTGTGTGTGTGTGCTCTATATAATAATAATAACAATAGGCATGAATTAAATTAACACTAAGTATAATAATAAAAATAAAAAATAAAATAATAAAAATAATAAAAAATAATAATAAAAATAAATAAAAACAAGCCAGACACTAAAGAAAAAGTATCCAAGCACTAAAAAAAATTATGTTAATAAAATATATTAGTTTAAAGCAGTAAAACATATGAAAGTTTAAGCAGTAAAGCAGAAAGTTAAAACAGTAAAGCAGAAAGTTAAAGCAGTAAAGCAGAAAGTTAAAGCAGTAAAGCAGAAAGTTAAAATAGTAAAACAAGTAATGATAAAGTAGTGCGCCAGAAAGTCATGCAGCAAGGCAGATAATTCATTCACTAAACAAATAGTTAAAGCAGTAAAGCAGTAAAACATAAAGCATAAATCCTTAGGTTACACCTTCTATTGATTTTACTCGATTTAACTGCTTTCAAAGGTATGTAAAGCAGATAGTTTAAGCCCGTAAAATATAAGAGTTCAAAACTTC